>BGNK01002693.1:20912-93945 GCA_003297005.1 Symbiodinium sp. clade A Y106
GGGTTTAGGGTTTCGGGTTTGGGGTTTAGGGGTTGAGGGTTTAGGGTTTGAGCTTCCGGGTTTGGGTTTAGGGTTTCGGGTTTGGGGTTTAGGGGTTGAGGGTTTAGGGTTTGAGCTTCAGGGTTTGGGTTTAGGGTTTCGGGTTGAAGTTTGAGTGGCTTTCGAGGGCGGTTCAGTAGGAGGGGACACGCGGATGTCATATGGCATGGCCGGGGCAGTTGGTTCTAGAGTCACAATGGGGGTTTCACACAGTCGCTGGCAGCGTGCAGAATCAAATCTTCGCTTGAATTTCATACCTCTGAGTACCAATGCCCGGGGCTAGTGTAGACCCCTCGTTGATCAAAGCGTTCCTCCCAGACTCCTCCCTTAGCAACAAGGGTTTTCAGCAAGGTTCTTCATTGTTTGTCAGGTACAAGGCGTTAATATGGTTTCTGGCTTCTAACGATGAGATGCACCAGGGTCCCTGCGTGAGACCGCTTTGCGCAAGATGTCTTCGCACAGTGAAGGGAACGAGGTTTCGGGTTTGGGGCTTTGCTGATTGTTTGAACCGGTTGCACCGGCAAGTTGCGAACTCAGATGTCAGCCCAGTGCGTGTATGTTGCAGGCCAACCATGGCAACTGGATATAGATTAAGCGGGCATCTTCTATCTATACCCTGCCCTAAGCCCCAAATGCTACACCCTAAACCCTGAACTCCAAATACTCACCTCTATACCCTACGCCCTACATATTTGTATTCCCTAAACCCCAAACCCTAAACTCTGAGCCATTAAACCCCTTTTCCGGAGCCGCAGCATATCAATTCCCGGAAATCGCCTGGCATAGTAATGCTATGACTTTGGGTCCCTGATTACACCTATACGATTTAGGGTTTAGGGTTTCGGTTTATAGTATTATAGCATAAGATACCCCAAACCCTTATAGTATAAGATACCCCAAACCGTATTCGAATCATGAAGGCCTCTACATAAAGCGCCAAAGCCGCAGACCCTCCAAGGTCTGTAACCCTAACCCCTAACTAAACCCTAATCCCTATACCCTACACCCTAAACCCTACCTCAACCCTAAACCCTAACTAAACCCCTAGACCCTAAACCCTAACTAAACCCCTAAACCCTACACCCTACACCCTAAACCCTAACTCAACCCTAAACCCTAACCAAACCCCTAGACCCTAAACCCTAACTAAACCCCTAAACCCTAAACTCTACACCCTAACCCTAACTCAACCCTAAACCCTAACTAAACCCCTAGACCCTAAACCCTTACTAAACCCCTTAAACTCTAAACCCAAACCCTCAGACCTTCGAAGGTGTGTCTGGCAGAGCGAAGGGGGAAGCCGTCTCTAATCCTGCCGATGCTGCGTTGCTACCACAGGTGCGGAGTCTAGGAAAGTGTTTTGTTGGGTGTTTCTTCGAGGAGCCATGGGGTTTAGGTTTTAAATTTTAGGGAATTCGGTTTAGGGTTTAGGGCATTTCGATTCTGAAGCAAGCCTACGGGGGAATTTATCTTCAGTTTTTTTGGGACAAAGGGGCTTATAGTTTGGGGCTGCGTAAGGATTTAAAGGCGCATTGTCGGGCAAAGTATGGTCAGGGTTTATAAGAATGAATCCTAAGCCCTTGAGGGTTTTAGGTCTCTAGGTCACGGGCGTTGATTTGGGGTTTAGGTTTTTGCACGTGGTTTCAGGGACCTCTTTGCATTATCGGGCTCGGGCTTCCTTTAAACGGTTTAGGGGCTAGGGTATGGGCATAGGGATTGTACCGTTGATGGGGTTCACGGTCAGTTCGGGGTGGTTTTGGCTGTGGGCTGTCGTGGAAACATGGAACTCAGGGTTCACCGGACTCTCCTTAGGAATTGTTTTCGTTTCCACATTTTCATTGTGGGTCTTGGGGGGCTTATCCCATTGGGCTGTACCAGCTTTGCAGTTGAGATAAGTGCTGTGGAGGCGACTAAGCCTAAACCCTAAACCCTAAACCCTATGATTATGATGGTTATCGTGATTTTAGTTCCTTGGCATAGGAATATAATAGCGGCTCCGCTAAAAGCTACCAGAAAAACGCCAAAGTTCAAACCCACGCCTCAACTCTAAGGTTCAGGGTCCAGCTACCCAGACCTTCCAAAACCCCTTAATTAAGGAATATACCTTAAATCATGTTAGGGATCCTACCATAATTTAAGGTATATTCCTGAATTGAGGTGTTTTGGAAGGTCTGGGCACCCTGAACCCAAACCCGAACAGCTATCCTAAACCCTAAACTCCGAAACCCTAAACTCCCCAAGCCCTAAATCCTAAACCCTAAACTCCAAACCCCGAAGCTACCGCGAGGCACCTTCGAGAAAGATACCTCGCTGGCAAGCTCGGGGACGCAGGGGACAAGGCTCAAGAGATGGTTCTGTTGTATTGGGTTTTGTGAGTGTTTCAATGAGGTTCATCAGGGTCTTATAAAGGTTGTATGACATGAGGGTTTTGCAGGATTGTAAGGGTTTCTGTAGGGTTAGGGTTCTGACGGTCCCAGGCTGTCAAAATGACACCTAAAGACAAAGGTTCAGGGATTAGGTTTTGGGAGTCAGGGTTCTGCAAGGGTTTCGGGGGCTTTGCAAAGGCTTTGTAAGAGCACAAAAAGGTTCAGGTGATCAGAACAAGCCCAGGGTGCAGGGTTTGGGGTTTCGGCGTTTGCCGCTCAAGGTTTTGGAATCTAGCATTTCAGAGCAATTTAGGGCGTAGGCTTCCAGACGCCTGCTCCTGCTCCTATGCGTTTTGGGATCCACTGGCGCCACTCCAAAGGTGAATCCAATATGGGAGTTTCCGAAAATCGGGGACCCTAATATAGTACCCTAAATAATAGGATCCTTATTATGAGGACCCCCAAATACGGTAGCCCTAATTTTCGGAAACTCCCATATCTACGCACAAGTCGAAGTTTTTCGGACGTGTGAAGAGATCACCCGGATCAGGGAAGAAGAAGAAGAAGTCGCAGTTGGGCAAATTCAGCAAATCCAGTTGGTCCAACCACGAGAGACCCTAAACCCTAAACCCTAAACCCAGCAAGTAGACCTGCCAACTAGTGGCTTCCCTTGGATGCATGGATTGTACCAAGGAGCCATGGTTTAGGGTTACGGTTAGGGACTCTGACGCTCTTGCAAGCTTGCAGAGTCAGAGCAGCATCAAAGAATGATTTCGGGCAACTTAGAAGGCGACGCGAGATTCCTCTCTTCGCCGCCAAACCCTGAAATGCCTACAGCGAACCCTTAACGACTAAACTTCCTCAAAACCCAAAACCCCAAACTCTAAACGTCTAAACCCTGAGCTCTAAACCCTGAACCCCAAACCCTGAAGCCTAAACAATGAACCCTAGACCTTACACCCTGAGACCTAAACCCTAAACTTGAAGCCCTGAACCCTAAACCCTAAGCAGAGGTAAGCCATCCTGGTTTGACGGCCCTCTGCATTCAACATCGCGACCTCCTCTTCAACACCCAGGAGGCGAGCTTGGTACTACGGTTGATGATACGTTTCCTGCATTATCCAGAATACCGTAAGGAATATACCATAATTCCCATAGTCGAGGGTCCTTAAGGTAATGCAGGACTTATATCATAAACCCTAAACCCTACAACCCTATAGATCCCTTAAAGGAACCCCTTAAAGGTACCCTTATAGATCCCTTTAAAGGAACCCCAGGATTTATATCATCAGCCGTACTGAGGGGCTGTTTAGGGGTTTCTGGGTTTAGGGTCTCCGGGTTGAAGGTTTCTGGGTTGAGGGCATTGGGTTTAGGTTCAGGGGTTTAGGGCTTACGTTTATAAGTTCTTGCCACAACTGAGGGGTTAACGTTGTTGGGTTAGGGTACTCATCGTCTAAGATTCGGAGGCCTCGAAAGGTGGGATGAAGCTGGGTAGAGTACGGATCCCTTATATGAGGACTACTATTTAAAGGATGACCCCACCTGGCCCCACCTACCTTCATCCTACCCTTGGAGCCCTTTGAAAGATGAGGCGTAGAATCCCTAAACCCTAAACCCTAAACCCTAAAATCCTAAACCCTAAACCCTAAAACCCTAAACCCTAAAATCCTAAACCCTAAACCCTAAACCCTAAAACCCTAAACCCTAAAGTCTCTGATCATTTGGTAAATGGGGCCCTGTGGGATAGCTGTTACCTCAGCATTCTCTTTTGGTTTTGGGTTTAGGGCTTTAAAGGGTTTAGAGTTTAGGGTTTTAAAGGGTTTAGGGTTTAGGGTTTTGGAGGGTTTAGGGTTTTAGGGTTTAGGGTTTTGGAGGGTTTAGGGTTTTAAATGTGGTTTTAAGGTTTGGGGTTTCGGCTTTTGTGGGTTTGAGATACTGTGGACCACCACCAAACCTTACCCGGCAGGTGAACCAGCTTAACATAGAGGCCTTGAATCCTAAACGCTAGGCCCCTGCATAATTATACTGCAGTCTGATTTTAACTCGAGAACATGTGCCCCACTCGGCTTTGCCGCTTCAGGACCTAGCACTTTAGGGTTTGTTTGATATGCTTTAAAGGGGTTCAGGGTTTAGGGCTTTAGGGTTTAGGGTTTCGAGTTGTTTTGAGGTTTTTAGGTACCCCAGTATTACCCAATCAGGCCCCGCAGCAATACCTGGTGGCACTTTGTCTCATTGTACTTTGGGGTCTCCTTACAAAACCAGAAGGGGTTCACTAAACCGTACAAGTGGGATACTCGAGGACTGAGTAACATAGCCTTGGATGGAGCTTCATTTACGTTCCCGTCATGGGGACGCAGAGTCTATACCCTGCCTTGCTTAGCATATCAATTTACATTCAGTTTCACGACTTCACCACACGGACCTTAAAATGCCCCTAAACCCTAAGCTCTAAACCCTAAACCTTTCAGGTGTACCGGTCTGGTTGCGGGTTCAGGGCTCTTAGGTTTTAGGGTTTAGGGGTTAGGGGTTTAGGGTTTAAGGTTTAGGGGTTTAGGGTTTATGGTTTAGGGGAGTTGCAGGGTTTAGCCGGGCTTAGTTTGATAGTGGAGTTTCAGGAAGTAAAGGACAGCAGCACAGACCCTCAATATTAGGATCCTTGGTAACAAGAGCCCTCAGAAAGGTGCCCCGCTGTCTAAGAAGCCACCAACATTCAGAAGTCGCCAAGAGAAAGTATGACGAGCCAGCATTGCAGGACCTGAAACCGTATCGGCCCCTGACCTAAACCATGCATCCGCACCCGATAGCTCGTCGCACTACCCCTCAACCCCCAAATCACAAACCTTGAAAACCTCCACCCTGACCTTAACACAAGCCCTAAAGCCTAAACTCAAACACCACCCTAAACCCCGAAGCCGAAGAGCAAATAAGTCCTCGCCCTGATCCCCGAGCCGTTCTTTTTGTGAGGCCGACACCGGCTGCATGAAGGGCATGCCCCAGACGGCCAAAATTGCCGCGTTGACGCTGCTGCCGGAGCCTGTGGTGGCAGAAGAGGACCTCGATCACATGAGAGACAGGCAACATCAATAAGGTTCCCCAAAGCTTCTAGAGGGTCCTGCAGGATGTCAATGGGGTCTTACAAGGATTTGTATCAGGTTTTGTACGAGGAGTAGTCGAGTCAGTGTCGGGGATAGGATTGCCTGATGAACGGCGGACATAAGATTTCAAGTAGCGGTCTCAGTATAGTGGTCTTTAGGGTGTTGATCTTGGAATTGCAGGACGACAGTAGCTATATCATGTTTGGTTGCCCCTGTAAGGGCATGGAGGCGTTTTTTTTTTCTTTTTCTGGCAGGTTTCGTGGCAACCCTTAACCCTAAACGCTGCACTTTAAAGCCTACAAGAAAGCGAACCCTAAAGCCTCCGGCGTTAGCAGCTTGCTGATGGCATCCCGAAGAGGCGTCCTAAGCCCTGAACCCTAAACTACTCAACTAGCCCAAACTACCTACCTAAGCCAGCGTACACTACCCTAAACTCCCCAAGCTACCCTACCTACCCTACAACCTGCCCTAAACTACCCTACACCCGAGACCCCGAAACCCAAACCCTAACCTACCCTAACCTACCCTAAACTACCCTAAACTACCCGAAACCCTAAACCCTAACCCCTAAACCCCAAGCCCCAAACCCCTATGCCCTAAACCCCCAATCCCTAAAACCCCCAAAACCTTCATTCCGCGCCTAGGATCCGAGAAGCGCGATCCTAAGCGAACCCAACCTGGGAGGACTTCAAGTCGTCGCGCTACAAGCGGGTGCTCGACCCGCCCCATGAGGCTCCGAATTTAAAGGTACTCTACTTGGAGGTTCATGGGTACTTATAAGTAGGGTTACAAGTAGGGTAACTATACTTATGACCCATATTAGGGGACTTATAACCCGACTTATCACTACCCATGAACCTCCAAGTAGGGACCGTAATGTAGGAACCTGATTAAGAAACCTTGACCATTTATTAGAGTTCCTTATATTAATGAATCCTACTATTTTGGGGGTTATAGGCCCAGGGTTTCTTAATCAGGTTCCTACATTAATAATGACCTATACTACTTTGGGGGTTCCTTATTATAAGTATAGTATAGTATACAAAAGCATGGGCCTCAAAAGGGAGGATGAAGGAAATAAAGGGACCTTTGGTTTAGGGGTTGAGGGGTTTAGGGTTTAGGGGTTCAGGGTTTAGGGTTTAGAGTTTGTGGTTTAGGACAGGGGCTTAATAATTACCTTTAGTATTTTTGGGGGTTCCTTATCATAATTATAATATAATGTACCCCCAAATCCAATTCTAATGATTAAGACCACTATATTAGGTGGGGTACTCCCTAATAAGGGTCCTGATATAATCCTTAGGGGGGGTAGGGGGAGGGGGGGTAGGGGGCCTTAATGCCCATAGTAAGGAAGCCCCAACAATTACTGATATGTTTCGTTTATGCCTCTTTGATGCTTTTAGCATACCTGCCACGAACACTGCAACCTATGCACGGATTCGCAGAAGAATCATGAATCAGGAGGGGGGAGATGCCTGGGCTTTAGGGTTTAGATAACACCGAAGAGACGCCAGCAACAACGACCCGAAGCCTAAACGCCAAACTCTAAACTCTAAATCCTAAACCCTAAACTCTAAACCCTAAACCCTAAACTCTAAACCCTAAACTCTAGATCTGCAGCCCTGAACCCCAGACCCGAAATCCCTAAGTCTGAAGCATAAGCCCATCACACCTACATGAAATCGAAAGACACTTAAGACCACCTAAGCCCTCAATCCCCAAATGCTAAACACCCCAAGCCCTTAGCCCATGAACCAGGCGTCCAACCTCTCGACTTCCTACTCTCCGGGCCTGTTTGTTTCAAGTCCCAAAATACGGAAGGCATAATCCCTTACCCAACGATGTGCGGTGAGGTGTCCTCATCCGTTTCGGCTTTGACTGCTAAAAGGATCTTTATCATCAGCTGCTCGATCCGGTCTGACCCCGGCGGCAGGCTCTCGCCGATAATCCGCACATCCTCCGAAGAGGCCCCCGATACCGACAGCTCGTCCGAGTCAGCAGCTTTCTCAGAGAGGTCCGAAATATTCGTCGGCGGCATTTCTTGCACGACCGGTGTTGTCATTGGTTGTCATTGAGCAAGCGATCGAGCTCCGTTTGACACAAAGTATTCATGGCCGATTGGACAGAGAACGTCTGCGTCTCGGATTTTCGTGCTCAACACTTAGCGGAATGTGGTGTTGGGACAAAGCACAGACTGCTGGCCTCCGCGAGTCGGAGATTCTTGGTTATGGACCCCCCGGACTTCGACCAGCCACGAAGAATCAAAACCCCCATAAGCAAATTGGCAGAGGAGGTGCCAGGCGACCACGGATACAACTGGGAGCATCGGCTGAACCTCAAAACGAAAGTGCGCGTCACCACCGCAAAAGGGCAAAAGGAGGCCCGCATGTCGAGCGAACACCACTTCATCCTGCATTCGTACCTCGCAGTAAGTCCGCATGTAGCAGCCCCTCAGTCCAAATCCCTCAACCCTAAACCTGAAACCGAAGGTCCCAGCGAGCAACGTTCCGCAGACAGCAGTTGGGCGGCGGGCTGTTGGTTCGCACTTCCGCACCTGCGCAGCAGCCGCAACAACACAACGTGTTGTTGAGGATGCAGTTGCCACCCCAGCCTTGTGCAGGCCGCCACCGTCGATTAATCCGGAGCCCGAGCGCATGATACAGGTGGCGAACGGGCACCCCGAGAAGGAGGGCGAGGTCTTGCACAGCGCTGGTCTTGTTGCCGCTGGGTGGGCAGTGGACCTGAGCTTCTGTTTTTCCGCTTTCGAGAAGCCGGTGGGCCGAGATCGCCACGGCCAAACTCAGTTGCAGAATGCTCCCGGCGAGCTCGAAAACTTGCCAGATCAAGGACGAAAAGGCCGTGAAGATGATGAAGACGATGTGGATGCTGAAGACGACGATCGCTCCCGTGATGTGGAACCTTCTGAGTAGGAGTGTTGCTTAGTGCAGGGCCTTTCGAGGCAGGCTCCAGGCCTGCGTTCTCATTGCACTTAAACAAAAAACCTTAAACCCCAAAGCCCTAAACTCTACAGGAAGCCTTCAACCCCGAAGCCCTGAACCCTAAGCCCGATCCCCTGCAATCCAAATCGCCAGGACCGAGGGCGCCTCAAGGGGCAGCTGGAAGATGGCAAGCCCAACCCAAGGCAAGGCAGCAATAATTATAGTAATAATAGTAATAATCAATAATAACACTGTTAATACTAACAGTAATAATGACAATATTCTTAATAATATTAGTAACCCAAGGCATCCGCCGACGGTTTCGGCACTCTTCTTGAGTTTTCTCGTATTCGGAATACTCATCTTCATGATAGCGGTATTATGTGGTACTGTTTATAAAAATGCAATAGCAAGAACAATAGTAATGATAGCAACCCAAGGCATTTGCAGAGGGTTTCGGGGCTCCCCTCGAGTTCCCCTCATAACAATACCCGTCATCATCACAAAAGGTAAGAACAATAACGGCAGCAGTAATAGCAACTATAATCCTAGCAATCATAGTAGACATATTGATATAGGTATTAAGGGTTATATCGGTATTAAAACATCAAGAACAATGGCAGTATCATTAGCAACACTGATACGACTGATAAGAACCATAAGACTGATAAGCTTGATAAGGTTCAGATCGATAAGACTGATAAGAATGAAAAGCCAGTGTGACAAGAATGGTAAGCGTACGTGTGCTAAGCTTTGCCGCCTAAATGCTCAACCCTATTTTCCTCATATTGGCTTTCTCTTTAGTTGTCGGGTTTTTGGCTTTCGGACCGGCGTCTTCAGATCCTGTGCAAGAGGTTTGCGGACACAGGCTGCGTTCATGTAGAGTTTTGGGGTTTATGCTTGAGGGTTTTGGCTTCCGTAAAGATTTCGATCAAGGATCCATCGGGTTCTGTTTCGGAGATGAACTGGGAAGCCTCGTGCCAATGTTGCCCGATTGATTGTGCATGGTAGAAAACTGTCAATGTCGAGGTTGCGACACTCTCCAAAGGATTTATGCTGTATTCGATGATAGCATACTATAACAAACTGTCATGTGATATAGTATGCCCCCTGCACCAAGTTAAACCAGTTCCCCCTCATGAAGAATTCAATTGACAGGACGCGTGCTGCCAGTGCTGATGGACCCAAGAGCCCTGCGATACGCAGGGTGCCGCGGAGGCAGGGTTAGGGCTTTGGTGGTCCGGGGTTGAGGGTCTAGGCTTTATAGCCTTTTCGGGGTTTAGGTTTAGGATTGAATGTGGCTGTCATCGTTGTTCTCTTCGCTTGTGCTTCTTCTTGTTGGTGCTTTTGATGGTCATCACGGCCGTCATCATCACCATGGTCGGAATATCATCATCCGCGGCATGGGCCGAGCAGTGTGACTTTGTGGCTGTTTGTTCTGTGCCTGGTCGCTTTGCCGGTTGCTTATGCTGCCGATGAAAGTTACTGCAGTTGCTGATAATAATTCTGGCGATGATGATGGCAAGGACTCGGGCACGGGTTTGACCTGCTTACGAGGATGGCCATGTTAGGATCGTGACCCTGCATATGTCAATGACCACGATGCTGAAGAGGACGACGGCCGAAGTGATAAGGACGACACCGACCGCTAGGATTCTTACTTCGTCAACTTGGATCAAGACCTCTGAATGAACCGAAGCACAAGAACGAACCTCAATGGGTTTGCTGGGCTTCCGATCTTTTAGCCTCCTGGATACGGCGAGAGATCCAGACCTTTTGAAATCTCTGTACACTAAATAATTACTGAAAAGCAACATAACAAAACCCTCACCCCCAAACCAAAAGCCTTGCCTTTACACCATTACCAATTTTGAAAGCCTGAAATCCCCAAAGCGATACCTTAAACTCTAAACCCTCAACCCTAAACTGGCCCTAAGACCTAAACCCTGAACTCTACAGAAGGGGACGCCGTGGACGCTTGTTTGTTCTTTACGGGTTGTGTTCCCAGGAGATTCTTTCGCTTGTTTGTTCTTTACGGGTGTGTTCCCAGGAGGTTCTTTCGCTTGTTTGTTCTTTACGGGTGTGCTCCCAGGAGGTTCTTTACGGGTTGTGTTCCCAGGAGGGCCCAAGATTTAAAGATTTAAGTTTTTTAAATCTTTAAATCCGGGCCGTGCGGATCCAAGATGGATCCAAGAAACTTTTTTCTGCAATCTTGGATCTTGGATCCGGGCGGGGCCCGGATTTAAACATTCAAAAAACTTAAATCTTTAAATCTTGGGCCCTCCTGGGAACNGGGGGGGGGGGGGGCAGATTTAAAGATTTAAGTTTTTGAATCTTTAAATCCGGGCCCTCCGGCTCCAAGATGGATCCAAGAAAGTTTTTTTGCAATCTTGGATCTTGGATCCTGGGGGCCCGGATTTAAAGATTCAAGTCTTTTAAATCTTTAAATCCCGGCCCCGCTTGGATCCAAGATCCAAGATTGCAGAAAAAAATTTCCTGGATCCTTCTTGGATCCGGGGGGAGGACAGATTTAAAGATTTACGTTTCTTAAATCTTTAGTTCTGGGCCCCCCGGATCCAAGATTGATCCAAGAAACTTTTTCTTGGATCTGGGATCCACGGGGGGCCCAGATTTAAAGATTTAAGTTTGTTAAATCTTTAAATCTGGGCGCACGGCCCTTGGAGCGGATCCAAGAAACTTTTATCTTGGATCCAGGGGGGGCCCAATGTTTCTGTCTGGCACGTAAGGCAAAACTCAATGCAATTCCACATTTGCACATGCGCTGAGTCCAAAGCCAGAGAGCTGCGCAAATGTGGCGATGTGGAACTCCATTGGGCTTTCCATATTTCCACATCTGTTGATCTTAATGCTGAAGAGCTCAGGATCATAGGGCTCCCAAAGTTTATATACTTTAGTCTGCTCTACCATACCAGACGATAAGTGCGCCACTGTTATACGATAATAGACCATTTTTTGTTTACACCATTGCGAAACTATGCAACACTGTACTATCCTAGATTATGCTCTTTTGCGTTGGTGCTAGACTTGGTTACATTTGAATGTACGTAGTAAGTTACACCACAATATACCAAGCCCCTTCGTGCCATGCTGTATTAGACGACATTGGATTGCATTGTATGTTAGCCGACACTGTACTATACAATACTTGATAATCGTCATCTATGCTCGAGTGTACTGTACTGTATCTTCTGTATTGAACGGTACTACATTGTACTTTGCTATACTAGATTGCATTACACGAAACCTATATTATGGAGTCAATGCTTATCTTTATTCATTGTACTATACTACGCTGTAACAACCTATGTTTAAAAGAAGAAAAATATATATATATATATGTATATTGTAGTACATCATTCGCATAGCCGATACAAAGTCCACTGAAAGAAGATTGGCCTAATGGGAAGTCGAACTCATAATTTTATTCATCGTATATGTAGAAATAACGCACACTGTCAAAGAAAGCACAGCCTCAATTCGTACCTGCGATAAGCCCGCCACTTTGGCACCGAGAGTACTGCGAGCAGATACTCTGTGGTGTCGACCCCGGGCCTTGTAAGTGGATATGGCGTGTGCATGGTACCAGGCTCTTCGACTCATGAACATGCATCGCTCTTTCTATGACCTATGCTCGTGCCTTATATAATGAACTAGAAATTACGGCAGAATAGTACTCTAGACTCTAGACTATAATGCGCTATACTATGCTGGTGCACTATACCTTACTATATCATGCCATGCTCTGCTATACCGTCGTAAAGTAGGACACTAGGCCATGCAACAGTGTATTATCCTACACCATGCTGCGTTAGTGCTATACTAGAGTATAGTATCCCACATAGTATATGCTATACCAGACTATAATACAGTGTCAAAGCTACAGCATGCTACAGTGTACTTTTCTGCACTATATCGTACAATATCATATCACAACATATTGTAATACACTGGACTAGAATATACGGCTAATCTTTGCCTTCTACCTTAAATCTACAGTATTCATATTCAACAGTTTTGTGTCATATCAGACCGCCATGGTCTGTACTTTGTGCTAGACATATATGATGAACTAAAATATACTTCGCAAATACTGCACTATACTGTTTGGTCCTATATTTCGATGCACTATGCCATACTATATCTTACGCTCTGGAAAGTACCACGATGCCATGCCTGGTGCCTCAGAAGTTATATCGAAGCCCGGCCGGATCCTGGTCAACTGTTTTTGGGTAAGCTGAACATCGGTTCATGAGGAGCTTCATGAGGAGCAAGCCTGCCATAAGATAGAATCCGCCGAGAATACATCGTAATTCACGGTGTTTCATAAGGCTTCTATGTATAAAGAGCCTTGGATCAAGGTAATATACTGATAGAAACATACATGAAGGTAGGTCTTGGAGAGGGGTGACCGTGGCTGCATCAGCATGGGTCTTGGTTATTTTATGTTTTCGGGATATGGTTTCTTTCAGCTTCGACTGTTTCATGATGTGATCCCGTTGGAACAAAACAAGCGTCCACAGCGTCCTCCTCCCCCCTAAGGCCTAAATTCTATCTACATTCCAAACTAAGCCTCAAACTCTAAATCCTATAAAACCCTAAATCCCAAAGGCCGTGGGGCTCAGCCTTGGTGAAGCCACGCCGGGGCCCAAAGTCGGCTACAACCGGTGCAGCGACAGACGCCGGGGCGGGCACCAGTTGCCCTTCCTCGCAGGCCCGGGTTTTTAGGGTTTAGGGTTTAGGGTTTAGGGCTTAGGGTTTAGGGTTTAGGGTTTAGGGTTTAGGGCTTAGGGTTTAGGGTTTAGGGTTATAGTATGTTATGGTATCTTCTAGTATGTTACGTATAGTATACTACGGTATACCATAGCAGGTCAAAAGCAGAACATTTGGTTTAGGGTTCAGGGTTATCATGATGCCTCTTCTTCTCCTCCACTGTGTTCTGCTTCTTCTCATACTCCTGTGATTGCCCCTAGCCAGGAAAACGAGGCATTTCATAGACTTTCTGTAAGATCATTATTTTTTCCCTGTACACATATACAAACCTTGTACAACCTTGTCATGCCTATAAAAACGTCGCGAAAGCAGCATAGAGTCGTGTTGTCTACAAACAGCTTATGGAAACTCTCTAAGGAGCTCCGAAACAGCAGCTGCAGGCACTCCTTCGTCGCCCTCCTCGGCCCGATGCCGACGCGCCGCTTTCCGAGGCCGCCCGCGCCGGGGCCGCCGCGGCCATAGCGGCGGACGATGCGATGCAGGCGAAGCGCTCGTAGTGGGTTTCAGCGTTTGGGGTTTAGGGTTTAGGGTATGAAAGTTACCATCATGGTTCGCACTATGGATAATATGAGGGTATTGCTTTTAGGCTCTTTGGGCTCTACCTGTAAGCCAACAGTCCTAGATGTTCGGAGTTCCGTGTCCGTTCAGGATTTTCAACAGTTAGGAGTTGCAGGAGGCATCCGGTTTAAGGGTGCTGGGTCCCGGGTTTGGGTTTGGCGTAGGTATCAGAGTATTATCCTCGCACCCTCAGCCGTCAACCGTCAAATCCCTATGCCGGATCCGAAACCCTAAACTCCAACCCTATCCCCCCTAAAAGGGGTCGCAGGTGCAAGTTTCAGCTGATGAGCATTCCGGAGACCCTTTGCTGATGCAGCCCGCAACACTCGAAGCCTTGGTTTAGGGGTTTAGGGTTTGGGGTATAAGGATTTAGGGTTTAGGGTTTCGGGTCACCTGACATTAGACCCAATCTCCCAAGACTTAATCCTTGGACCGTTCTTCCCAGAGAGCCCGAAACTCTCAATCCAAAGCCCAACAAATCAATTCATACGCAGCACTGGAGCCCTAAACCCTAAATGCCCGACGAGCCGACCCGGCGCAGTAGAATAGCTTTTCCAGAGAAATACAGAATCGAATAGGTTTTCTGTCATTGAACTACGTTTAGAGGTGTTTGCTAAACCCTAAACAAGTTGCCTTCAACCCTTTCCCTTCAACATAGCATCCAGGCCCCTGAAGCCCAGACCTTACCACCAAAGCCGCAGCTCCACACCGCTCCCTCCTTCAAAGCAAGATGGATTCAACCTCTGAGGGGTGGCAGGGATTTCATAAATCTTGTTTTTTAGGAGGAGTCTTATGGGGTTTCGGGGGCTGTAGCTGAATCCAGGACTTGCTACAAGGCTTCCTGTCCGAGTCCGAGGATACGCCTGAGCCCAGGACACAGCAAAGAGGATTTGGGGGTTTAGGGTTTGCTCTTTGAGGGGCTTGAGAGGGTGCAATTAACGGATTTCAGAGGGGAGTGTGCGGCAAAGGGAGCGTTAATGGCATAAGGGTTCCCATGGTTAAGGGTGTTGGGGGTGGGCGCTTCAAGCTTTGGGTTCGGGATTTCGTATCCAGTATATGAAATGTAATATTGAAGCTGAAATAGTTACCGACATTACAATTAATACCACTATTGTGAACATGCCGTTATTGCCAATATTACCCTTCTTACTATTATTAGTGTTATTGCCATGATTACCAACCTTATTCCTCAGGTTCTGTAGATTTCCTGAATAGAACTATAGTACAGTATGCCCCAACACCCTACTCTGATTCTAGTTGTTGAGGCCGCTATATAGTGTAGATAGAGAAGTGGGCAACCACCACAAGCATGTAGGGTTTATGGCGTAAGTCAAGACCTGACCGAGCTTTTTACCCTGTCCACGCGAGGCCGCACACCCTAAACCCCTAAACCCTTCAACCCTAAAACCCCAAACCAACTTTGCGGATGAAGTTGGAAAACTTCCGACCTACAAACGTGCTGCAAAGGCCTGAATAATTTGGAATAGTATTCCTTAGGATCTCCTAATGCACATATAGACTCATAGCGTGAACAGCAAAACCTGATTCTAACCGTTCAGGCGTGCCAACGCTTGACGTTCCTGCAGGAACCTGCCTGCTCCTATTTCTGGCGATGGCGGGATGTACTCCTCTGAGAGCGAACCTGACGAGTGAGACTGGCTCCAAAGAGGGCTGCCAGGAATGCTCGGCGCCAGAGAAATTCCAACTCGGGCTTGCTAGGCATACAAGAGGAAGAAGTTCTTTCTAGTGCCAGTCGACGTCATCATCGACGTCTTACTAGCAGAGTGGCAGTAGCAGTAGCAGTAGCAGTAGCAGTCTTCTGCCTACTCCCTACCACCATCAGTACCGCTGCGGAATGTTGCTGACCACAAGACGAACACCCAAGAATCCACGTCGCCCTACTGTACTGTCAGAACCCAGAAATCGCAATATTAGTGACATATGCAATATACCTTGAATCGTATACAGGCTCCCTCCTAATTTAAGAAATATTCCTTACGTCAAAGGGGATATGGAGCTCTCCGGGAATGCCTAGACCCAATACCTCCTCTGTGGCTGTAGCTGTTGACCTGACAAAAAGAGGAAAAGCGCCAAACTTTCAATCAGGACGATACCGAAGCCCCACACAGTTACTAAACCCCAAAGCTTTACCGCCCAAAGCCCCTCATATCAATCCTTCTAGTATCCCTTCTACCACCTTATCCCTCCGCCAAGCAGGTGCCTCAAGGTGGCCCCGACAGAGGGAAGCACATGGCCAAAAGAGCTGACTGTGGCTTTGGGCAGGTGACAAGGTTTTGTGTTTAGGCTCTAGGGTTTAGGGTTTAGGCTTGAAGATTTAGGTTTGAGGGGTTAGGGTTTAGGCTTTCGGTTTTGGGGTTTAGGGGAAACCTAAAACCCAAAATCGAAAGCCTAAACCCTCACCCCTCAAACCTCAAACTTCAAACCTCAACCCTAAACCCTAGCGACTAATGACACACCACTGTTGCGTGTCACACGCCCCTCCGCGCTCNAGGGTTTAGGCTTTCGGGTTTTGGGGTTTGGGGTACCCTAAACCCCAAAACCGAAAGCCTAAACCCTAACCCCTCAAACCTAAATCTTCAAGCCTATTGAGGATCGACTCAAGGCTTGGATAAGGGTTCTAATGGGGTTGAGGGTTCTTTAGGGAGGTTCTTTGGGGGTTCTCGAAGGCAAGTTGTCTTTTGTGAGGGTAAGGTCGATCAGGGTTCTATGCGGGTTCTACAGGGGGTTCAAAAGCGTTCCGTCAGGGTTTTTGTCAAGGGCCTTCTTTAGCATCAGCTGGTTGGAAGCCTTAAACCCTAAACTCTTGTAAGAACCCTCATCATTCGGATCCTTGGAAAGTCTAAGATGACCAGCAATCGATCAGCTTCTCCAACCGCAGTGGGTTTGAGGGAGGTCCTAGCCCTTGTGTGAAATCCAACGCCCTTCACCCTAAAGACTACTATAGGGGCCTGAATATTTGCCAATACTTTTTTTGGGGGGGTTCCTTAGTAGAATTATAGTATACTTGGCCCCAAAACCCTATTCTAATTATTAAGGCCTCTACATTAAGGGGCTTCGGAATCTGCACACTGAAGGTGGGAACGTTTTTTGGTGTCAAGCCTCATGTCCCAAACTTGCAACCTGTCAACAAACCGCAAGCCCGAAATCCAAAACCCAATAGCCTTTGCATAACTCTTATCGAGCCGTCATAGAAGCCAGTATAGTAGAACCCTAAAATGTAGAACCCTTGTGAAACCCCTTGCCGAGCCCCTTCAAGAACCTTTGTAGAACCTTTATACAACCCTTAGCAAGCCGACAAACCCTTTGTCGGGACCTTATAGAACCCTGATCAAAGCCTGTAAACCCCTTATAGGACCCCTTATGGAGCCCTTTTGAAACCAATTATAGGCCCTATTATCGAACCCTTAACCCCAAACCCCTTATAGGACCCCTTATGGAGCCCTTTTGAAACGATAGGCCCTTATAGAACCCTTGACCGTCAAAAGCGTCGGGAAGCTAGCAGGTACTCCAGCCTGCTGCCTCCTGCAGATCCTCCCCATGCATCGCATGCCAACATCTACCATGCCGGGGCCGTAGGGTTTAGGCCTTAGGGTTTAGGGTTTAGGGTTTAGGGTTTAGGTGCCCAGAGATTCCAATATCCCTTAGTTGAGGAATATACCTTAAATCATAGCAGGATCCCTAATATGATTAAAGGAATTCCTTAATTAAGGGATATTGGAGTCTGTGGGTTCTGGAGCCGAAGGTTCGGGGTTTAGGGTCTATGCAGGGTTTAGGGTCTAAGTCTAGGGTTCAGGGTTTCCTGTAATCGTCCGGGTAGCATGAGGGCTCTGTGCATCAGGGGTCGAAAAGTCTTGTATAGGTTGCAATGGCGACCCCTGATTAATGAGCCCCCTTGATGCTTGAAGCACTTGAAGAATATTTTGATGTTTATTGTCGTCCTCTTTTAAGGAAGGTTTTTTTCATGAAGGAGGGCCTACATTCCTGTTGCTGAACGAACCTTGCGCGAGTAAATTAAACTGTGCCAATGAAGGTATAATATACTCAGTACGAGGCTGTTTAGCTTCAGTGCCCTGAGTGAAGGGAACTATGGTATGCTGCTTATGGTGGATACAGTAGGTCGGAGTACTTCAGGAGGCCAGGGTGAACCCACTGCCCGTCTAGAGCCCATGCAAATTCTTATGGAACCTTGATGAAATTTTTTCGGTGTTCCTCGCTTATCCAGGCCATCTTCGGCACGGACTTTGGCTCCTGCAGCACTGGTGCAACTCCGTGGTTCCACCGATGTGCAAGAGTCCTCTCCCATCCCAAGGAGAACTCGGATACGGAATTCGGCCTTCAGCCCCTCAACAGCTGCTCTCGGGGAGAGGCAGAAAGCCGTTCTCCGCTGTTCTGGCGAAGCGACACGGGCTGGGCGAGGTACTCGGCACGAGATTGGTCGAGAGGAAAGTCAACAACGGGCCTCGACGCCTTTTAGTGCGCAGCCTTGAGGTGTTTTGATTTGGATTACGTGCGTGGGAGCAGATCGCCGCGAATTTGTGGCAGTGAGGTGTTTCGAAGGCGGACAGGGCTAATATAGGGGCCTAATTAGAATAGGGTTTCGGGGTAGTTTATACTATAGTTATAATAAGGAACCCCACAATAGTATTGGTAATTATTTAGGCCCCTATACTAGACAAGTGAAAGTCTGCTTCACTCCAGAAGCGCCGCTAGGTCGGATACTATAGGGGCCTTAGTAATTATACTATTTTGGGGGTCTCCTTATTATAATTGCAGTATACTGTACCCCCCAAACCCTATTTTTTTTATTCAGGCCGTTATATTATGCTGCTATATACATGCCAAAGAACTTACCAAAATGGGGACTTCAACAAGCCAAGCAGCTCAAGAAGCTTCTTTGAAGTCGTCTGCACCGATGCTCGAATCCCGGAATCCTCAAGTTCCTGAACATGGTGGAACTTTGAATGACCCACGGTTTAGGGTTTAGGGTTTAGGGTTAAACCCTGTCGCTTTGCATAAAAGGGGCGCTATCTCCCCCCACCTCTCAAAAGGAAACCCAAAAACCTTAACCTCCCTGAAAATGAACAGGGATCTTCCAACGACCTCTCCAGGTGACACAAAACGCCATAAGTCTTTACTGTTATTATATCTTGGAGTTCCCAATTATCGTCATAGCATGGAGTGCCAGGAAATCCTGGTAGTGAACCTAAATCCCTTAACCTTAACCTAACAAATATCTTCAATCATTGCTACTGGTTGCTACCCGTGAATAAACCCTAAACCGCAAACCCCAAACCCGAAACCCTAAACCCTAACCCCAACCCTAGACCCCTAAACCCTAACCCCTCACAAAAAGCCCAAACCCGAAACCCTAAACCGAACCTGTAAGCAATTCCCAATGCCCCTACCAGTAATCCCCAACATATCCGCCAGGTGATCGTCGGCCGCGTACTCCAGCGCTGTTTTCACCAGGACTGGCCCGTGGTTTCGCGCTTCAGGGGGGTGTGTTATACCCTAAGCCCCCAACTCCGGTCTTTCAGGGCTCTGACGGTTTTCGTCTTGTTTCCTTTTTTGGGATTGTGTTTTTGAGTGTTTTGGGGTCGAAGAGGTTGAGAGGTTGTCGGGTTGTATCTTTAGTTTTAGTGGGATCCAAAATATCGTTTCATAAACCTTAAAAGGCCTGGGATACTTTGGTCCTCTGGACTCTGGAGGAAATTGACATCAAGCTTGCTAAAGCCGAAACCTTTCGCTCTAAACCGTTCTCCGTAGGACCCCTATAATTATTCTAACTACCAGTACTGTTCCTTGGAGTCCAGAAATTTGTATAAGACTATGCCACAAAACCTTTTTGTGTTTAGGTTCCTAAATGACGAAGGCCTAAACCCTAAACCCCTAAACCCTAAACCCCTAAACCTAAACTCATAAACCCTACACAACGGAGGCTCACTCTAGAACAAAGCCGGGCTTCTCCCATATTAGACACCAGCGGCCTAAACTTAGGGTTTAGGGTTTAGGGTTTAGGGTTTAGGGCCAAGCGGATCCTCGAGATCCTTCGCGCAATGTCTCGGGACCTGCGCCGAGCACCCGAGAGTCTTTCGCACTAAACTTGGGACCTAGATCCCACGTCCTACTCCCTAAAACGGTTTAGGCTTTAAAGTGCAGTTTAGGGTTTAGGGTTTAGGCCAGAAACTTCGAACATGGATTGGATGAAAAGGTGCAATATTCCCAGCACTTCCCCTAAGGGCATCAGGTTCATGTTCAAGCTTTCGGGCTTCTACTTTGTAGATCTTAAACCCTAGATCTCACAGGAGATCTGCAACAACACGTGGCATAACCAATCATAATCACAATACCGTCTGCCAAAACCCTTCTCACACCCTTTCAGCTTGTGGAAAAGGCCTCCTGAAATCTTACACATACTTCCCCTTTTGCTAACCTTCCAAAAAGCATGCGTCAACGCCGCCAAAGCTTTGAAAGAGTCCGGTAAATCCCAACCCCAAACCCTAGAACCCCCAAGCCAAGCGATCTCAAAATAGCAACGACCAGGAGAAGGGAACTTGGGCCCTAACCCTGAACACTAAACACTATAGTAGAAGCCAGAAAGTTGGAACATCATTCTCCTCATGCCCTTAAGGTAAAGTATAAGGGATCCTAGCACGAATCCTCCTAAACCCATGTTCCAACTTTCTGGGATTCGCTGTAAACCCTACAGCCCGACCCCGAAACCCAGGAGAAGGGAACTTGGGCCCTCTATTGGGATGCCGGCCTCTTCGGTGTGGATCCGGGCTGGTGGCTTGCGGAAACAGGCCGCGGGACTCTGCGTTCTTGGGCTTTGGGGGGGGGGGTTAGATGAACGCTTTTGCAGGGGCAGTTCTGGCGCCTTGTGTTTGGGTTTTGGGTTCTCTAGTTATGGTTTAGGGGTTTGCGGCTTACGATTTGGGGGCTCGGGTCCAGAGTGGAGGGTTTAGGAACGAGGGGGGGTGCGGGCATGAGCTGGATTTCCTTGCAGCAAGGACGGCCGAGCTTGACTCGCAACCTGGTTTTTGTGATTGGTCCTGCTGCTGTTCTCTAGAGCTTTCCAGCATTGAGCATATTTAAACTGGTATTTCCTGACAGCAGCATCACTGATCAGAAACTAGACCATGAATTCTCGGATTGAATTCAAAATGAAGCCCTAAGCCCGAAAGCCTTATGCAAAGTTTACATGCATAGTCAGTGTATCGCCTTAGAATACCAAAAGCAGCCACTATGTCATACTGCATGCAGTCCTCCAAGAGTCTAAGACCCTGCAAACAATCAAGTAAAACCTACACCCCAGAGCTTTCGGATCCGCCTGCAAACCCGACACACCCCCTCAAGAGACGGTAGCGGGGTGGCGGGGTTTGGGGTTCAGGGACTTTGGGTTTAGGGTTCAGAGTTCGGGGTTTGAGTGTCTGCAGGTTTGGGGGCTTCGTAGGCTTTAGTTTTTGAGGTTTATCTTCTAGTAACCCAAGCGGGACCCATGTAGGAATGCTTTGTAGGAGCAGCTTATAGGAACCCTGGGCCCTGAGCCCCAAACGAAACACAGCGGCGCGGCCTTCAACTCTAAACCTCGATGTAGGGGCCTTCATAATTAGCATAGGGTTTTGGGGGTTCCTTATAAGAGTTATAGTATAATATACCCCCCCAAGCCCTCTAATGAATTGTTAAGGCCCCTACACTAAACCTTTAAGCCCTTGAACCCTGACCCCTAAACCCAAACCCTAAACCGTAAGCCCTAAACCCTAAACCTTAACCGTAAACCCCAAACCCTAAACCCTAAACCCCAAACCCTAAACCCTAAACCCTAAACCCTGAAAACCCCAACACCACTAAACCCTCAACCTCACATCCCTCGAAGTCAGAGGTGCGGCCTTTGGGGAGAAAGCGCTTCTCTGGGCTGAGGGCGGCGAGGGCCCGGAGTCTCCTCCCGCAGGTGCTGAGGTTTATGCAGCTAAGGCTACATATATATATATATGTATGTACATATATATATATATATATGATGTATGTATGTATGTATGTATGTATGTATGTGTATTCTTTATGTATATGATATACGCGAAATTTCTATGCTTTGCTTACTTCTATATCCATGTGTCTATTTATGTATTCATGTGCTTATGAGTGCTGTATATCTACTGGACTTGTTAGTCGTATATACATACACACATACTTACACACACATATATATATATACATATATACACACACGTACATATGTATATACTCTGTAGTGGGCCTGATTGTGTTCTCTATGTATTTGCAGTTTTATTGTACTTTCAGGTGCACACATATATGATCTTTATATACATATATATACAGCTCACCCCGGCGATATATATATATATATATACATATATATATATATATATATATTCATTTACACATACGTACATGCACACATACATCCATCCCATCCCATCCCATCCCATCCCATCCCATCCAGCCATATGCATGCATGCTTGGATATTATATATATATATACACATAGATGTGTGGATATTCATATCTGTTTGCTCCTTCACTGAGCATGTATGTGTTCACTGGTTTATATCTATATCTATATATCTCTGTGTACATATATATATGTATATGTATATATATATATATACGCATGTATATACTTGTAACAAGTGCAGTAGATATATAGCACTGAATACCCAGATAAGTACATGAAAAAAACATATGGATAAATAAGCCGGCAAATAGCTGGCCACTAACTAACTCACCAGCCGACCAACGAGCGAACGAACTAACTAATTTACTAGCTAACTACCTAACTAGCTGAGTCAATGAACCATTAAGTAGATATACCAACAGACAAAGCGAACATATCAATATGCATGTGAATAGGCGACCTGCACTTCTACATACAAACATACTTGTTTTACTTCTACACGCACACATACATATATATATATAACAATAGGTTATACTACATTATATAGACCTACCTACATACATACATACATACAGGCACACATTATGGTGATCCGCAGAGATGGTGGCCGTGCTTTTGATAAGATGACAAAGGCGAGTGCGATGAAGGTGAGGATGAGGCCGATGGGTTTAGGGTTTAGGGTTTTAGGGTTTTAGGGTTTAGGGTTTACCTTAACCCACCAGAACCTACTTTTTTGTCGGGTCCCTATAAACTCCATATTAGGGTTTATAATAAGAACCGACAAAAAAGTAGGGTTTGGTAGGTTAAGGTAGGGGCTGAAGATGGCGATGGTGCTGATGATGAGCGAGCGGCAGGAGGCCAGAACGGAAAACCCTGTGATCTGGGCTCAGTGGCTGACTCACTATGGCTTACGGCTATGGGTTTAGAGTTTTCGCCTTGGGGGTTAGGGTTTAAGGTTAAGTTCCGACTTCATACAGGCAAAAGCGCGATGTCCTGAATCCCTGAAGCGCTGAACCCTAAAGCGTAATAGGTCAATATCTTGCAAATAGCCGTATCCAGATCTTCAGACCCCGTGCAAAACTTAATCAAACCTGCCACAGACACTGCAAAACATTGTACATCCTCTTAAGTATTAACATAGTGCTATAAACCTTACGAAACACTAAAACCGCACCAAGCAAGATCAATCCTAGACTAAACCCTAAACCCTCACCGTTGTCAGGCATTGCAACAGTCCTCTAAACCCTAAACCCTAAGCCCTAAACCCTAAACCCTAATCCTTAAACCTTTCCGCTACAGCCCGCAAAGCTCCAAGCCCTGAGGTGGCTGGCGGTTGCGCGGCTACCTTGGGACAGAGCCAGGGCCTCAGCAAGGATGATGATAGGGTTTAGGGTTTAGGGTTTAGGGATGGTGATGGTCATAATATCAGTACGACCGTTTAGCGATGGATTCGGAATCATCGCAATAGCTAACAACATAGTCTTTCATGGGAATGCTGACCTGTACCAAAAATAAGACCTTCGAGTCTCCTGAACCCTAAACCCTAAACCCCTAAACCAGTGACTTTAGCAGCCTGCAAAAGCGGGTGTGTGAGACCCCTGAAAGGTAGGCAGCCTCGAAGCAGAGCACCTGGCGCGACCTCTGTGGGTTTAGGGCTTTAGGCTTTAGGCTTTTAGGGTTTAGGGTCAGCTTAGGGTCAGTTTAGGGCTTTAGGCTTTAGGCTTTTAGGGTTTAGGGTCAGTTTAGGGCTTTAGGGTCTGCGATCGAACAGCGGCAGCTCGGGTGGCATTGACATGCAGAGCTCCGCAGTGTGCGGCTGCAATCAGAACTTCTCCAGCCTCCCAGCTTCAGGAACCTCGCTTAACTTAATTTGTAGATAAAGGATATTAAAAAATAAATAATATATATAGTATATAGAATAAAATTAAAAAATATCGAAGGTTGCCGATTACCATCATCGACGCCGCTGTTAATCCATACGGCTCCTCAGTATGTTTGGGTGTATCCGGCTGAATGGGGCTCGAGTCGGAGTTAAGCGTGCGTGTTTACAGGCTTCAGGATGAGGGTGCGGTAGATGATGGGGCGATTGGAGTGCGACCGGTTTTGGGGGGTGCTAATCAACACTGCCTAACCGAAACTACGTTTTTTTTTTGACTTCGCCGTGGATAAGGAAACCATGAACCCTTTGAAGCATTTCACAAATTACCAGCGAAATTTTAAAAGCCTGTAAGGCGATAAAACCTTAACCCTTAACCCTTGTCTGACACCCCATTCCAAAAGAGAGGGTCTTTGATTGTATAAAAATAGCATCACGATCATCACAATTACTCATTATTGCTGTTTCTACTATCGTTATTACGATCATAGTGTTATTATGATCATTTTTATTAGTATGTTTTGTATTACTAACTCTTATGATGATGCTGTTGATGATGAGGATGATGATTATTATTATTCTGTTTTTTATTCTATTAATATGAGTATGGTTATGATTATATTATGCCTTACTCTTGTCATCATTAGTGTTTTCATAGCGACAGTCAAAGTCGTAGAGTGTTTGTTATAGCTGTTATTCCATTTAGGAAAGTGCTTTCCACCACGGTTTACTTTCAGAGACCCTTTTTGCTACTCCCCGCAAGCATGTAAATAAGCCCCAAGCCGATACTAAATTCATGAAACCCGGTAAGCCTCTGTTATTTTGAAGGGCCTTAAAGAGGCAACACAGGTTCACTTCAAGTTACTAGTTATAAATGAAGGCCCCTAAACCCTAAACCCTAAACCTCCTAAACCCTGAACCTTGAGACTCCTCGATCCTAAGCCCTCAAAGCCTAGAGCCCTGCACCCCTGAACCTTAAAGCCTCAAAGCCCAAACCCGCCGATCCCCAAAGCCCGAGACTGTTTAGGTACCAGGACCTCCCACTGGCTGTGGAAGAGCTGCCGCCGCAGGAGACGGCGGCCGTCGAGGAGGATCTCGAAGAAAGGGCTGGGGTTCCGACGAAGGATTCATTCAAGGTATTTTGAGGGTGCCATAAAGGACCGCAAGGGGGCTTCTGCAATGGTTCTATTGGGTTCTATAAGGGTTCCATGGGGGTTCCCCGCCGCCTTATAAGTTTTTAGTTTAGGGTCTTAAGCAGCTAGAGTTTCTTTGGGTTCCCTTATACAACCATGTCATGGTACCCACAAAATCTATTCGATCTGTTCAGAGCCTCATATTGAATAGTTTTCCTAAGTAGGCATCAGGGTTTTTGGCATGATGTTCCAGCGGGTGTTAGACGTTGTTATTCCAGCTTTTGATTTCTTCTGGATTACGGGCTTCTGAGGAGTTTATGGTCATGCGTCATGAGGGTTTCGGTTTAGGGCTTGGGGCTTGGAACATGGACCATGTCTTTGGGTTGAGGGTATGGGGCGGTGTAAGTTCCGAGGTTAGACCCTGAACCCTAAAAGCCCTAAACCCTAAACCCTAAAAGCCCTAAACCCTAAACCCTAACAGCCCTAAACCCTAAAAGTTTAGGGTTTAGGGGTTTAGGGTTAGGGGTTTAGGGTTTAGGGTTTAGGGGTTTAGGGTTACCGCGCCCCACACACGGATTAGGTAGTGTTTTACGTAGGGGTGCCACGCTTTCAGGCTGGGGACGTTCCGTGCCTCAGGCGTCTTGGTCTTTCTGAGTCCAGGAGATTGGGGCTGCTACTATAGGGCCTTAATAATTACCTATACTTTTTTGGGGGTTCTTTATTATGGTTTTAGTAAAATGGCCCCAAAGCCCTATTCTAATTTTTAAGGCCCCTATGGTAGGGCTCTCTGGTGTGCTGAATATGAGGCCGAAAGCCCAATTCACAAACATACGCCCACGAACTGCAAAACCGCCAGCCCTAAACCACAATCTAAGGCATACTTTTCAATTGGGATATTGGGCTCAGACGAGGTTGAGCGAATTTTGTGGTGGTTTTCGGTCAGGGCCTGAAGACTCTATGTAAGCCCAGAGCCTAAGCCTGACTCCCCAAAGGCCCTAGACTCTAGACCTGAGACCCTAAACCTCAGACCCTTCACCTGAGACCATGAAGGCCCCTAAACCTAAGACCCTAAACATTCCCAAAGCCTCTGTCTGCTAGTGTTTCATAACCTTTCCATGAGTGTTTTGTTCCCTGATTCCAAAAACCTGAAAGACCAAGGCCCTACACCCAAAACCGTAAGCCCCCCCCCCCGCACCCAAACCCTCATGTAAACTCTAAATTCTACGCCCCCTACCCCAAAGCTTTAAGCCGAAAAGGGATCCCTTCGTTGTGGGACCCCCGAAAAATAACAGTCCTCAGCCGGCGCTCGCGGCAGGAGCTGCCCCAGCAGCGGAGGCGGCCCAGCAGGTTTCGGGGTTTAGGGTTTTGGGTTTAGGGCTTAGAATTTTGGAGTTTGGGGTTTAGGGTTTCGTGTTTAGGGTTTAGGGTTTTGGGTTTAGGGCTTAGAATTTTGGAGTTTGGGGTTTAGGGTGTCGTGTTTAGGGTTTAGGACTCACGAGCTTTCTGAGATCGCGCAGAAGCTTTAGGGTTAGAGGGATTGAAGGTTCGGCTTGAATGCTGTAGGGTTTCGGGCTTATACACTCTGAGGAACAACACCTGTAGACATGCTGTCTGGTTCTTGGTAGGGAATGGGGGAATGGAGTATGGAGACTATCAATGGGGATTATATAGGGACTACTATAGGGATCCATTCCCCCATTCCCTACTGTGCACCAGACAGCATGTGGCTGTTCTAAAATTGCAAAGGCTTTGGATTCGGAGAGGAGCCTCATACGGCTGCTTGACTGTACGAAAGGAATGTACGTGACTCTTCCTCTACGGTCACAGTGAGCAACAGTGGTAACGGCCAGAAAACTCGTGATGTTCATGATGACGGTGATGGCCATTCGGCTACGGTCAGTCGCCATTGCAGTCATGATGCTAGCAGAAAGTACCCTACTGGGCCCCGACATGAAAAGACGCCCCCCCCGAATCCGGTCTTAATCCTAAACCGTCCTAAATCCCTATAAGCCATCATAAATACCTCGCCAAGCCTGCCAAGCACTGAACACTCTTATAGAACCTTCACAACCCCAAAAAGAACCCGAAACCCTAAACCCTAAACACTAGACCATAAACACTAAACCCTGAACCCTACACCCGAAACCCCATCAGGGCATCGGCGCTGCTCGGGACAGTGCTGAATCCGTGCTTCGAAGGACCTTCCGAAGCTCGCGGCGATAGGGTTCGTTTAAAGGGGTCCAAAACGGTTACTATAAGGGATCTATATGGGTACTATAATATAGGGGCCTTAATAATGAGAATAGGTTTTTCGAGGTTAAGATTGTTTGAGGATCAGGATTTAGAGTTTGGGTTGAAGGATTCAGGGCTTAGGGGCTTAAATTTAGAGTATAGGGGTTTGGTTGCGTAGGTATGTACCCTAGACCCAACAGGTGAAACGGGCTTGTTGCACAGACAGCACAAAACAGGCCCCTTGCAGAAACGTAGCAGGTGATGGTGATACTAGCAGCAGTGTTTTTGTCATGAACAGCTCTTCGGCTTCGTGTTGTTAACAATGAAGCATGCCGCAGGACCGTCAGTCTGTTTCATAGTTGGGGTTCAAGCCATCGTGTTCAGGATTTGTGAGTTTTGCCTTTGGAGCTGGGGTGCTGGATTGAGGGGTTGAGGGTTTGTTTTCAACTAGGTATCGATCTAGGATAAGTCCTAGTTCCCCTGATTTTTCAAAATATAGAGCCCAAATTATAAGCAATTCTGGGGACTTTTGAAATCGACACCTGGTGAAGGTTCTTTGTTACCCTGAGAAGTGTAGGGTTCAGGGCTCCGGGTGGCAGAGCGAAGATAGGAGGTCTTCTGCTTCGGGAGCCCGAGGATAATAGGGATGCCCTATACTAGCTATAAATATGGGAGTTTCCGAAAATAGGGGGTACCTTATTTTGGGTCCTTACAATAAGGATCCTAGTATTTAGGGTACTATATTAGGCTCCCCTATTTTCGGAAACCCCCATAGTGGTTCCTTATCAATGATCCTTTCCATATTCAAGATGGTCTTGAACCAAGGAGTCCCCGGAGTATGTGAAGAGAAGAAAATGCGGAAATCCTAATGCAAACACGCCCACACATTTTTTTTCTCCTTTTTTGTTTTTTACAAAGCCATTGCTTCTCTGGGTCCTCCTAACATCCTTCATGTTGTCGTAATCACTGCCACTCTAATCAGAGTTTCGTCCCTTGAATCCTAGACCCATAGCTACTCTTATTGCGGGCCTTATTTTTATGTTTATTATGTTTTTTTCCTGATTTGTTCAATTTCGAGCCGGGGTGATCAGATCCCCCGCGGCGTGGGACCCACTGCAACGCTACGCCCTAAGCTGAAAAGCCTAAACTCCAAAGTTTACATGGGTTTAGGGTTAGGGTTCTAGGTTAGGGTTTAGGATTTGGGGTTCAGGCTTTAGCGTTACGGGTTGAAGGGTTATAGGCCCCTAAAAGCTCTAAAACCTAAACCGAAGCTGCGGCTGAGGCACGCAGGGAGGAAGGGGAAGCAAGAATAGAACATTTAGGGTTAAGGCTTTGGGGTTTTGGGGTTTAGCGTTCAGGAGGCAGTCCGGCATTTGCAGCTTAAAGCTGTTGCATCAACATCTAGTTGCAAAAGATACCCCCAAAGCCTGAAACCTACAGGACCCTGAGCCCTCCGGAGCGTGGGCCTTCCGTGAAGGATATGACCCAAAACCACAGCACAGTTTCAGGTTTTTGTTCCTTCATTCACGGCCCTGGGGGTTTTCTAGGAATAAGGGGGGCTTCGGCCCCCCCCCCCCGTCAGCCATGTTAAACATTTCGCTGACATCTNCGCGCCTCCCCCCCGCGGGGGGGGGCCTTCCGTGAAGGATATGACCCAAAACCCCAACCCAGTTTCAGGTTTTTTTTCCTTCATTCACGGCCCTGGGGGGTTTCTAGGAATAGAGGGCGCTTCGGCCCCCCCCCCCCCGTCAGCCATGTTAAACATTTCGCTGACATCTATACCCATGGATGCTGAATTCTAAACCGTAGACCCTAAACGCTAAGCCCTATAAGCCTTAAGCCCACAATGCAGCAGGAGTGCTCCGACTCTGTGAGCACGGTGCCTTGGCGCAGTCGTGCGATTCTTCAAACCCTGAGCCCCAGTCTCTGCAGGGTTCCCAGGGCTTTGAAGGCTTCAGGGTTGTAGTCGTAGCTGAATGAGGGAACTTATACTTCTCTAGGCTTTGGAGTACCATCCTTTAATACTTTTTTCTTAAAAGAACCCTTATGAAATAAAAGTCTATACTTTTTTCTCCCTGGTTACTTAAAAGCCCAGTTCTGGCGATAGTATGATGCCCTATCAAGTTTAGGGTTCGGAACCCTTTACTTTAGCGCTTCGGGAGAAAACTGTTAAGTTACAGCCCTGCTATAGTTTCAGGCTTACCAGACCCAAAGCCCATGAAACCCCACGCCGAAAACGATCGAAGACCCTAAACGCGACGTGGTAGACCCAACACTCCCAAACCCTGAGCGCTAAATCCGAAAACTTTTGCACACCCTAAACCAAACACCCTAAACCCCCCAATGACCCCTAAACCCTAAACCTTAAACCCCAAACCCCCTACATGACGGCACAAGACGCAAGCAACCCCAATTGATGGCGGCTTTGATCTTTGTGGCCTTTGGACTTGGGGGGCCTTGGAGTCCGAGCCTTGGGGTTTAATGTAGGAACCTGATTCAGAAGCCCTGGCCCTATAGCCCCAATATACTAGGATTCATCTAAGGAACTCAAATAAAGACCCAAGGTTTCTTAATCAGGTTCCTACATTAGGCTTCCGGTGATGGTTATAAGAGCAGGGCTTCGGGGCCAAATTGCTTGCGTCTTGTGCCGTCATGTAGGGGGTTTGGGGTTTAAGGTTTAGGGTTTAGGGGTCATTGGGGGGTTTAGGGTGTGGGGTTTAGGGTGTAGTGTAGCGTTTAGGGCTTGGGTTTTGGGCTTCTGGTTGGTGTTTGACTGGGCCATGTACATAGTTTAGCCTGTCATGTTTCCATGCGTTTGCCCCGTCGTCCATGCCAGCTTAGCCAAGGGTTCCTCACAGGAGCCCTTAAAGGAACCCCAGACACCCTTAACAGATCCCTGAAAGGAGCCCTTAAAGGAACCCTTAAAGACACTCCTAAGAGAACCCCTTTCGGAACCCTTAAAGCCCTAAACCCTAAAAGCCCCGAGGCCGTAAATCATAGGGACTTTTAGGGGGGTAGGGGGGAGGGGGGTAGGGGGCTTTAAACCTAAGCAAGGACTTCATAAGGCCTATTTAAGGAAGTATAGTCCTCTACCCCCTCCCCCTTACCCGCTAAGGGTCCCTATGATTTAAGGCGCCCCCCCTTTGCTGCTGGCCGAGGCTTAGATTGCCTGCATCACTCTGTGCAGCAGACTGTGGAGCCTCCCCGGGACTATGAGCTGCTGGGCCGGGGATGTTGGGAGCAACGGGGGGTTTGACTCGGTTTTAGATTTTGGGCTTTTTGGGGGTCGGCGTCGGGCTTTTGGGGATTTGGGATTTTAGATTTTGGGTTTAACAAATGCACTGGAGCAAGAAACAGAAAGTGTGCCACAACAGTTGTGTAATTGTGTCTGTGAGCAGAATTGGTAAGCACACTTTGTATAGCCTGTTGAAAGTTTCAAGTAGAAAGCGGCAAACGCATGTTTAGGCAGTAACCGTGGAAGAGTCGGAATAACCAGAAGAAGAAGGAGAAGGAGCAGCACCAGCAGCAGCGGTACTACTCCTACAACAACAACAACTACTACTACTCCTCCTCCTACTCCTCCTACTCCTCCTACTCCTCCTACTCCTCCTACTCCTCCTACTCCTCCTCCTCCTACTCCTACTCCTACTCCTACTCCTACTCCTACTCCTCCTTCGGCTCCTGCTGCTGCTGCTACCACTACTACTCCTACTACTACTACGACGGCGACTACTACTGCTACTATCCCTGCTGCTGCTACATTACTACGACGACGACTATAACTACTACTGTTACTATTATTCCTGTTCTGCTGCTACATTATTACTGCGACGACATATCTACTACTGGTCTAAGGAAGGAGGCGGCCTCGCTGCGGGTGGCCCTGGAGAAAGCCACGGAGGAGCTGGCGCAGCTCAGGTGCCCCAGCTCCGCTTCTTGTGGGCTTTGGGATTATTTTTTTCAGGGTTTCGTAATTTTTTCAGGATTTTGTAAGTTTTTTTTCATGGAAGGGCACTTAGTAGCATTAGCAAGGGATTTTCCTCGGGGTTGTTAAATGGAATCAACATCCCTGAATTACGGCTCCCTACTATAATTTGCTTCGTGTTTAAGGCCTATGATGTGCCCTAAAGCCAACAACCTAAAACTTTGGGCTTAGGATTCAGGGTTTAGAAGCAGAAGCCCGCAACCCTGACTTCGAGCCCCAGGGCCATGTAGGATTTAGGGCTTAGTGTTGAGGGCTCACATCCCTACAGCTTCAATGCAAAACCCAACACACACAACCCTGGATTAAGACCCCAATATAAAGGTCGGAATAATTAGCAACAGTATTCCTTCGGGTTCCGAAACTAATTACAGTACGATGCGACAACCGTGGGCCCTAAACCGATATCCCTGAACCCTGAACCGGAACCCCAACACCCTAAGCCACGACCCTAAAGCGCCAAACCTCTTGCCCAGAAATTAACAGTATTGTTTCCCGTAAACCGTTGCAGCCTTCCACCCAAGCGCCTGTAGAACCCTTGTAGGGTGCCGTAAAGTAGCCCTTGCCCAGAGAGCCCAACACCCCTTATTATGGAATATACTTTAAAGTATAAGGGGCTTCATATTTTATCAGGATTTATGCTATATTCCCTAATCAAGGGACATTTGGCTCTCTGGGTATAGGCTCGCTCAAAGAAGCCCGGAAGGGGTTCTTTCAAGAGCGGTATAAGGATATCATAGAGTTTTTTTAGGTTTAGGGTTTCTTTAAATGGGAGTTTCCGAAAATAGGGGGTACCTTATTTGGGGGTCCTTGTAATAAGGATCCTACTATTTAGGGTACTATATTAGGGTCGCCTATTTTCGGAAACTCCCAAATGAGCCCTCCAGCCATGCGCTCAGCAGGCAACCTCTCAGTCGCAATGCCCAGATCGCTGCACGTCTCATCGCAGGCCTCAGCGGCCTTAAGGTCGGCTAAGGCTTCTACAAATACTCTATAACGCTCTGTACAGAGATCTGTAGGGTTCTGCAGGGATTTGGGATTGTTTAGGCTTTAAAATTTAGGGGTTTTTGCTTCGGCTTAGGTTCAGGGGTTCGGGTAAAGGAATTGAGAATTAGGGTTTAGGCTTTAAGGTTTAGGGGGTTTCGAAACCGAGGGTGTGCTGTCAAGGGCTAGTTTGGCGGGGAGGCATCGGTGCAGGTTTTCATACGTTCAAATCCAGAAGCCTAGAAATGAACCGCAACGCAACACGCGCTAACCTACTAAGGCCCTTTTTTGGCATCCTGATAGAGCCCTTATGCAGATCCTACAGCACCCCAGGTTCAAAGTCCCCAGACTCTGAGCCTGAACCCCAAAGCGGAATCCCTCGACCCTTCTCAGGTTGAGGCTTGTGGATGTTCTGGAAAGTCTTCTGAGGAGGGCTGCTAGTTAGGGTGGACACCAGGTTGAGCTCGAACAATGCCTGCTGGTGATGTTGCATATCATGATGAGGGTGATGATGAGGACGAGGCTTGTGGATGATGATGGTGATGATGATCATGATGAGGGTGATGATAACATTGATGGCGCTACAACCATGACGAAGACGGAGACCATGGTGCTGGGGGCTTTGATGGTGTTGCTAACGGGGCGGCAAGGACAAGGAGTAGGCAGCCGATGACGATGTTGTTGCTGCTGCTTCTGATGCTGTTGTTGTGGTTGCTGCTGCTGCGGCTGCTGCTGTTCCAGCTGTAGACGAAGAGCATGCCACTGATGATCGTGCTGCTGACGACGACGACTGCGATGATACCGATGATATTGGCAACGGCGACGGGGACTGTCATGATGGTGGTGATGCTGAATGTGTTCCTTGTGGCCCTCAGTTGCATCCTCCTCCTCCTCCGCTGCTGCTGCGTCTCCAGTGCCTCCTCCTCGTCCTTCTCGTCCTTCTCGTCTTTCTCGTGCTCCTCCTCCTCCTCGTCCTCGTTTGCCTCCTCCTTACCCTGGTCTTCCTCTTCGTCGTCAGTCTTACGATCATAACATCATCATCATCATCCTCACCCTCACCCTCACCCTCACCCTCGTCCTCGTCCTCATCCTCATCCTCATCCTCATCCTCATCCTCATCCTCATCATCCGCATCATCCTCATCCTCACAAGCATGCTCCTCCTACTCATAATCATCCTCATTCTCGTCATCCTCATCATCCCCCTCCTCATCCTCATCCTCCTCTCATCATCCTTATCGTCGTCCTCATCATAATCATAATCATGATCATGACCATGAGCATTATCATGATCATCATTGTCGTCATCATCGCCATCATCCCCACCATCTTCATCATCCTCCTCCGCACCCTCCTCGTCATCGTCGACTTCGTCCTTCTGCTCCCCATCAGCATCATCGTTACCATCATCACCGCCATCATGTTCATCATCCTCGTCCTACTCAACATCATCATGATCATCAGCAGCATCACCAACATTGCCATCGTGATCACCTTCATCCTTCTTATCATCTCATCCTCCTCTGCATCATCCTGTTCATGAGCATAATCATCGTCATCTTCATCATCCGCACGCTCATCATCAAAGCCATCATCACCACCGTCATCACCATCATCATCACCACCATCATAACCATCATCTCCACCATCACCCTCACCTTCACCTTCACCTTCACCTTCACCTTCACCCCCACCATCACCATCACCTCCGTCGTCACCATCACCATGACCATCCTCATCATCGTCATCATCATCACCGTCATCAATCATCATCATCATCATCGTCATAATTATCACGTCATCATCATTTTCGTCGCCATCATCATCAGCATCACCACCCTTAATCATCACGGCCGGTGGAACAACGGTACCAAAAAGAAACAACAGCAACACGATTCTAACCTCACGCCAGCAAGCCATAACCCTCCCTCCGACGACCTGCAAAGGCAATGCCGGGGCATCTTTGCTGCTGACTACATTTCTGCCGCAGCTCGGCAGCGTTCGCAACATTTGCTACTGTATGAACTCCAATTGCATTTTGGTCATAGTATAGGGGCCTCAATCATTAGAATAGGGTTTTGGGGCCCATTATACTATAATTATAAGAAGGAACCCCAAAATAGTATTGGTAATGATCTAGGCCCCTATATCAATGGGCTTCCCCCAACATAGGAAACCTAGCAGGAGCTCGCCCAAGCCCACCATTGGAAGCCTGACAAACGGAACCTCACAGCGGTGGCGATGACTGGGTTCTTGTTAAGGGATGCAATTAGATATAATTTAAGTTACCACAATAGGGATGTATAGTAGATACTATGGTTTCTTTATTGTGGCAACGTAAACTAAATCCCTTAACAAGAACCCAGATGAAGGTGGTCGCGGCTAAGCCGCGATGAGCGCAGGAAGCGGGGCGACGAGGCCACAGGTTTCCCTTCAGGGCAAGGTCTAGGAGGACTGCTATGGTGTTTTTTGTTTAAATGTTTGTTTATTCTTTATATATTTTCTCCATTATTATGATTATTAACATTATTTTTACCATTATTGCTCTTGTTATTAATAGAAGTAGTATGGCCGTTACTGTTTGAGTTCTTCTTCTTTTGATGACTATCTTATCATTGGAGTTATGACAGAATTGCTCTTCTGTTGGTTATTGCTGACAGTACTTGTTGAGGTATTGTCAGCACTCTTACTACTATCGTCATTAATACAAAGATAATAACTAAGACTGTTGTCATTGTTGTCATTGTGGTGATGAATATGCTTATGGAGATGGTCATGACTGTGAATAAGATGATGTTTACAGTATTGTTGTTGTTACTATTCTTCTAACTCCTATCGTTATTGCATGATAAATACTGTTACTTGTGTTACCTTTACATCATATTGGAATTCTTCTTAATGGCTGTAAACTCAACTTTTGAACTTTTGGGGCTCTTATAAGGTAGTCGATTCTGTAAGTTTCAACTTTTATTTCCTTGGATTTTGGGCCAGTGAGTCTTAGGATTTTCACAAAGGATCAATTTCGAGACTCTGGACCCCTTCTACTTTGAGGTTCGGTGATGTATCAGCTCAAGGCCTTGGCTTTAGGGTTTAGGGTTTAGGGTTCAGGGTTTAGGGTTTAGGGTTTAGGGTTTTGGTATAAGTCCCCGAGGTGAGTTACTAGGTTTCAAACTTAGTAGCTGGGTAGGTAACCTTTAACCTTTTGGGGTTTATATAATCCTACCATAATTGGAAGGTTAACCGTTTTTGGGCAAAAGCTCATAAGTACAGCCATACTGATTCTGTAAGTTCTCGGAAAGCTCAACAGAATCCTGTTTGACAAACCCTGCACCCTAACCTCCAGGCGATTTAGGCGTTTGGGGTGTGGGAGATCTGGCGGCGTTCGCGTTTTGGCTGCTTGGTTTGAGCTTGTCAGCTCTGGTGCTTCTGGTTTAGGGTTTAGGCTTAGGGTTTATATATGACTTCTAGATTTCCGGGCTTAGGGTTTAAGATCTTTTAAGGCTCTTAGAGGTTAGGGTTGCTAGCTCAACTCCTCAACAGTTCAAGGCACAGGAGGGTTTCAGGGTTTTGGTGGCAACGCTAAACCCTAAATTCCCACCCGTACCCACCCTTTTTCTAGGGTGCCTGGACACAGAGGACGTCCGGCAGTGATTGACACCATTACTTGGATGGACAATGGGTGGAGCCATTGGAGAGTGGTCAAATTCAGCCCCTAGGGCTGAGCCATGCCATTGGGCCACCCTGCCCCCCCCGACCCTGCCCGGGCGGTCAGGGGGGGACCTGCCCAATCCCTGGCCAAGGGGCCGCCCCTTGGCCCTTGCCGGCCCCCTCGAGCCAAGCCGCTGCTGCCCCCCAGCCGCGCGGCCAAGGCAAAGGTGGGAATTGAGGGCGCCAGCCCTAAACCCTAAAAGATAATATTTTGGGTGGTAGCCTGTGTAAGCTCACAGTGGGGGGGAAAAGAAATAGAAACCAATTTGTAATTGTTTTCTCAGGAGATTGCAACTTTGTGTCTAAACGTGGATATGCCGCCCCCTCACACCCCTGGGAGTGTAGGGGCGCCATCTTACNGATTGCAACTTTGTGTCTAAACGTGGATATGCCGCCCCCTCACACCCCTGGGAGTGTAGGGGCGCCATCTTACAAAGAAAATACTGCCGCTGCGCGGCGAGACGCCCTAAACCCTAAACACCAAAACCCCAAACCCTAAACCCTAAACCCTAAACCCCAAACCCCAAACCCTAAACCCTAAACCCTAAACCCCAAACCTAGAAACTCTGAGCCTGGTTTGAATCTAAGCATCTCTGTAGTTCATCTGGGCTTTGGAGTACCATACTTTAACCCTTTTTTCTTAAAGGAACCCTTATGAAATAGAAGTTTAGTACCATACTTTAATACTTTTTCTTAAAGGAACCCTTATGAAATACAGTTTATACTTTTTCTCCCTGGTTACTTAAAAGCCCAGATTAGTTGTTCCCCTCAAACCCCTAAACCCCCTAAACCTTGAACTCACAGCATGGAAAATGGTCTTGATCAAACTCATCGCCATGGCAAAAGCCCAGGAACAGCACAAATTGCTGCATGGAGCGTCAAGTTCGGTTTGAATCCGGACTGCTCGCCCGCCGAGGTGCTGCGCATAGGTTATCTTGCTCCTGTGCATTTGGGGCAGTCTCCGGTGAGGTGACGCCCTTCTGGGCTCCCCCTGGCTGCCTTCACTTCCAGCCTCAAGCGCACGCCGCCTTTGGCACCTGTCTCCGGACCCGAGTGCTTACTTGGGGATTTCGGGACATGTAGGCGGCTCTGCCTGGACGACTTCCGTCATCGGCACAAGCGCTGCAGGCTTGAGAGGACGGTCGCTTCGGGATTCTCGCGTCTGGTCTGTTGGACCGAGATCGGTGCAGAGGCATTGCCATTTGCCCAGCTTCGCTACCGCCACAGACATGCTCTCTTCAACGCCACCCTTCCAGACAGCTTACCTGTGTCGAGCAGGCCTAGCGGAAGCAGCTTATAAGAAGTGAGGGCTCGAATGGAATTCCAGACTGTCGGTCAAAACCCAACTTAAAATGTTTAGGTTCACCTTTGTCGCTATCCTTTCATAAGGTCTCGATTCCCTGACACTGACCCATAAGGACCGAAACGGGATGGATGGATTCTGGTTTCGTTTTCTTCGTAGAATCGTGGGTGTTAAAGCTTCTTTCTATTCGAGGGTATCAAACTCAGAGGTCAACACCAAAGCGAACTGTGCCGAAAAGCCCTTGACCACACTGCTCTATCAACCGTACAACTCCCATACTGGGTTGAAGTACAATCCGAAAGACTCTTCCGCGATTGCTGGAACCACGCCGCAACCCCTCTAGCAGGACCACACTGGAAATATGTGCCAGTACACCGACAGTTGCGGAAATCGTCTTTCGAGTTGGCGCCGATGCGCGCACGCACAGAGCGTGCAGGGCCTCCCTAAGAAGAAGCCCCAGACCGAAGCCTTCCAGTCCTGCAAAGCTGTGAGGCATTGAAGGCGAAAGCAAAGGAGCGCGTGGCGAAGGCGGTGTGGGTAGGGCATTCTTACAAGGGACCCAAGGGTTACGAGTTTAGGGTCTTGGAATCCACTGCATTGCTGCTCCTGGTTCTGCTAGCCGCGTAGAGAGCATTATCATCCTCATGCTTTCAAGGTACTGTAAGTATAACGAGTCCTGGCGCTAATCATCCTAAATCCATCCTCTACCTTTCTGTGTCTCGCTGTAAAGGCATACACCGTGGCTCTTTCCACTTAGGCTTTGAACGAGATTCAATAACAGCGTTTTACCACAAAGTGCTGAGAGGCTCCTGCATTGCCCTGATATAGAACACGAAATAGTTGGTACCACTTACTCTGATTCCTGGGAGTGCAAAAAATATATGTTATGGCAAAATATGAGAAGTACAACCCAGAGCCCGATTCTACTTTCTAAGACCCGTATATTACAGGCTCTAGCCTGCGAGGGTTTACGGCTTGCTTTGGTCCCTGGCGAAGGGCGTCTGGTTAGGACCGAGATGCTTTCAGGTTAGGGTGGTTTGAAGTTAAAGCCAAATCTAGCAGGTGGCTTTCCCCTAAACCCTAACCCCTAGTGTCTGCATTTAGCGGCCTTGCCTGCAATACAGAAAATGCTTCAAATCGGTACACCCCTAAGCCCTAAATCCGACGGGGCCCGGCAAACTCCAAAGGCAAAGCCCAAAGCTAAAGCCTACACCCTATACCCTAAACCCGAAACCCGGAACCCCAACCGCCGTTCGGGTTCGGGCTTTGGGGGTTTAGGGGTCTAGGGTTTCGGGTTCAGGGTTTCGGGTTCAGGGTTTCGGGTTTAGGATTTAGGTTAGGTTTTCGCGTCAGTAAATGCCAAGCCCCAATCGCTAAATGTCACCCTCACGAACCCAGTCTCTCAACCCGTGTCTTACAGCTTTGAACCTTGAAGGCCACGAAAATGCATCTCAGACGTCTAGGACTTGGTAGCTTAGGTTTCGGGGTTGGAGGCAAAAGGGCCTGCCATCGAGACCTTAGCACAGGGGCCTCAAAAACTAGCAAGACTGAATACTCTGGGTGGTTGGGGTGGCAGTACATGCTGACGCAAGCCTGCAATAAGCGGTTGCACCCGATCCTTCAAGTTCGACCGCCGGGCATAGGCTGTATACACACCTTAAGCCCTGAACCCTCATAGACTCCCCAAAAGACCTCTTGTAGAACCATTATGGAACCCTCTAGGACCCTTTTAGAACCCTTATAGATCCCTTTGGATGCCTTTTAGTACCCTTATCGGACCAAAAAATAAGATATCCTTACAGACCTTAAACCTCACCTATACCTGAAACTTTTCCGGATGCCTTCAGCAACCCCAGGCAGCACTCAGCTTTGCTGATGGCGACCAGAGAGTGCTGCTGCCCACCGCCCTGCTCTCAGAGACCTCTTGACCCAGAGACTCCAACACCCCTCTACGGAACAGGGTTTAGGGTTAAGGGACTCCAAAACCGCTTTAAGTAAGGAATATACCTTTTGGGGTTGCGAAGTTTAGGGTTAAGGAATATACCCTAGCATCTCTGAGGGATCCTATATATGATTTAAGGTATGTTGCCGAATTAAGGGTTCTGGATTTTACAATGGGTGTAAGGTGTACGGCAGACGATTGTACAGCTCAGGAATAGCCGAAGCCCCAAAGCATACTAGCCCTAAGCCCCACAGCCTGGCGGCATTGTTTTTGGGATTCAACGCCCGGTAGTTCAAAGAAAAGATCAAAACCCTGAACTCTACTTGAAGGGGCAGGGGACTTAGTAAGTTGGTTATAAGTAGGGTTACATTTTAGGGCACTTATAACTCTACTTATAACCTACTTACTAAGTCCCCTGCCCCTCCAACTAAACCCTAAGCCCTCATCCTAAACCCTAAGCCGTAAACACCGAGCCTTAATTCCTAAACCCTAAACACCGAATCTTAATTCCTGAACCCTAAATCCTAAACACCGAACCTTAACTCCTGAACCCTATGGCCCCAGGGCCTCATTCCCGAATGAGGCATAACGTAAAGACCATTTCTGAAATCAAGAATTCCTGCGTGTCCTTGTCTAGGGCTTAGGGACATTTTATCTTTTCTCTTATTGGGCTTAAGAGGATCTTACCTACTAGTATTTTTCAAAGGCTTTAAAAGGTCCTCCTAGTTGTAGGAATTCTTGTGAAACCCTCTGTGCAAACCTAGGGCCCTGTGGGTCCAAGGACCATGCCTTAAACTCACAGAGACCCAAAGACTCCAATATCCCTTAATCAAGGAATATTCCTTAAATTATAGTAGGATCCCCAATATGATTTAAGGAATACTCCTTAGTTATGGGATATTGGAGTCTCTGGGGACTTTGGATTCAAAGACCTCGTTCTGGCACCCTCAAGGGGAAGCGTTATGAAATCCAAGGAAGAACCTCGAGGAACCCCTCGCTAATCTAGGGCTTATACGGTTTACGGTTTAGGGTTTAAGGTATTAGGGTTTAGGATCTAGGATTTGGGGTTTAAAGCATTAGGGTTTAGGATTTAGGATTTGGGGTTTAAAGTATTAGGGTTTAGGATTTAGGATTTGGGGTTTGAAGTATTAGGGTCTAGGATTTAGGATTTGGGGTTTGAAGTATTAGGGTTTAGGATTTAGGATTTGGGGTTTGAAGTATTAGGGTTTAGGATTTAGGATTTGGGGTTTGAAGTATTAGGGTTTAGGATTTAGGATTTGGGGTTTGAAGTATTAGGGTTTAGGATTTAGGATTTGGGGTTTGAAGTATTAGGGTTTAGGATTTAGGATTTGGGGTTTAAAGCATTAGGGTTTAGGATTTAGGATTTGGGGTTTGAGGTATTAGGGTTTAGGATTTAGGATTTGGGGTTTAGGTGAAGCTGTACACCTGGTCTCATCTGAGGTCTTCCTCGCTTGGTCGCGGCTGCTCATTGAGGCGCGCCGAGGGCGCCGCCCGGCTTAGAAAGGGCTTCTCAGAGTTTAGGGTTTAGGGTTTAGGGTTTAGGGTTTAGGGAGCTCAAAACCCTAAGAAGTCCCCACTATTAACCACTATTAAGGAATATAAGGGCTGTATTAAAGGGCACTTGGGGTCCTGGCTAATCCCTAAATCCTAAACCCTAAGACACCAAATAGCCCAAAGTGGGTAGTATGTATAGACTCTAGACCCCAAAGTAGGTACTATTTGTATACTTGGAGTCTTAGAGAAAGTCGGATGGAGGTAGCTGGGCATCTCCCCAACAAGAGTCCTTAAAGCCTTACAAAAGGCACCAATAACGATCTCAACCTTGGTGTTGAAGCAGACCAAGAAGCGGTTGAAGGTTTGAGGAAATTCAAGGTTTGGTCATTTAATTATCTTCCAGCCACCTTTTGAGGTCCTTGAGTTCAACTTCGTCGAATTGGGCTTGTTTGCAGGTTTTCAGGTTTTTAGGGTTTAGGGTTTAGGGTTGTTTGCTTGGGGAGCAGGGGGGTAGGGATGCGCGGTCTATAAACAACCTTTCTGCAACCTGTTTGAAACTCGGAAACCTTTCTCAGCGCCTTCACAGCTGTAGAGCACAATAAACCAAATTGAACATCCTAAACCATTAACCCCTAAACTCTTAAACTCCTCAAACCCTTATAACTCCTACACCCTTAAGCCTCTAAACCAACCCTAAACCCTAAACCCTTATAACTCCTACACCCTGAAGCCTCTAAACCCTACCAAGGCTTTCTGTCCCAGGCAGCTGCGGCCCGAGAGGCCTGCAACAAAATCTCATCGTAACAGGGTTGAAGCTTCCTTAAGGGGATCTATAGGGGTTCCTTTAAAGGGATCCATATAAGAGGTCTATAGAGTTCACGGTTTAGGGTTTGCGGTTTTAAGATTTTAGAGTTTAGGGTTTGGGGTCTGTAAGAATCTGGTTTAGGGGTCTGGGGGTTTAGGGGCTTAGGGGTTTAGCGTTTTCGGGGTTTAGGGTATAGGGGTGCGAAGAGGTTGGAATACTACCTCCTTATCGTCCCGATAACTTAACTCTAGAGTAATGTAATGTAGGAACCTGACTAAGAAACCCTGGCCCTACAACCCCAAGATAGTAGGATTCATATAGGGAACCCTAATAAAGGCCCAGGGTTTCTTAATCAGGTTCCTAGATTACCAAGCCCGTGGGCTTTGGTAGGTTAAGGTAAGCCCTACAATACGGTTTAGGGTTTAGGGTTTAGGGTTTCGGGTTTAGGGTTTAGGGTTTAGGGTGGTACAAGCCCTACAGGCCCTGAGCCCTAACACCGTCAACCCTGCACGCGAAAACCCCAGACCTTAATACACATCAGCCATAGAATTATCGAAAACCTGTAATAAAGGGGCCTAAATAATTTCCAATACTATTTTGGGGGTTCCTTATTATCATTATAGTATAGCGGGCTCCAAAAGCCTATTCTAATTACTAAGGCTTCTATTTACTAAGGCCCCTGTAGTGAACCTCAACGCCCGAATCCCGATCCCAACCGTGGCTTTCCTTTATTCTCTGCATGGGAAACGGCTGGCAAGTGCCTTGTAAGACCTTTCCCACACGACACTATAAGGCCCCCCCACACCATCAGGACCCCAAGCCCTAACCTAAACCCTCGAAGGATCCTCAAGCTGAGAAGACAAGATCTCACAAAGCTTCGCCCGGTTAGCATTGCGACCCACGGGTCTCGACTACAATGTCATCCTTTAAGTGCCCCCTTTCCCAAACAGCAAGCATGCATGCTTAGAGTTTAAGGTTTAGGACTTATTGTTTAGGTCAGTATGAATAGGAATAGTCGTAGTAGTCATCATCCTAGAAAGGTAGCAGCATGCAGCCAGGATCATTCAGTCGCGGTAGAAGTGAGCTACTTTCCTTATAGAACTCTCACGACAAGCCCCGGATAGAGCCACACATAGAGCCCTCAAAAGAGAGCCTATAGAACTCTGATATGCTGACTGGAGGCAGCCAAAGCTGCTGCCATGCGCGCCGGTCGAGCTATGCATCCCGCCCAAACCAGGGCATCGGAATCAGGGAAGTTTTGAGTTTGGGGTTGAGGGTTTAGGGTTTTGGGCTTACGGTTTGTGGTTAAGGGTGAATAAGGGTTTAGTGGTTTAGGGTTTTGATTAGTTCGAGACCTGCAAGTATTCTTAAGTCAAAAGTGGTCCTTTCGATTGGGCGATTACGCCGATCCTTAAGAAACAGACTCTTAGCTAAACTGCCCTATAACCACAGAAGTGTTCCGTTTATTGCAGCAAGGATCCTTGAGAACGCGGCCCTTACGGGTAGTCTGAGGGATGCTGCGGAGCTCAGATTCGTTGGGTTTTTTTTCCAATCCTTTGGGGGTTCTGAAGCGGTTTTACGAAGGTTCTAGATTAGAAGGATTCTACAAGGGTTTAGTTAAGTTGGAGTAGATAGAGGTTTCATAAGGGCAGGTTCTTTGAGGGGTTCCACAAGCCCGTCTAGACTCGACGCGGGTTCCTAGCGTCGAGGCAGTCGTTGGTTTTGTGAGGTTCAGTTGATTCGCTGTTCATCTCCTGCAGAAGCTTGCGAAAGAAGCATACTGCACCCGCCATATTCCGATTCGTCAGGCGTCTACCTAACCCTAAGCCTAACTATGATATGATTGAAGAAATACCTTTGGTACAGCCGGAGCTCGGACCTAACCCTTGAGCCCATTCTGGGCGTTTCGGAGGCTTCGCCCTCTAATATAGGGGTCGGAATAGTTACCAATCGTATTCCACAGGGTTCCTGATTATTGGTATCATTACGGTAGTTGTAATTAGAGTATAACTTCGTACAGTGTAACCCACAACCCTAAACCCTAAACCCTAAGAGGCCTGTATAGCAGGTTCTTTGCGGACCGGATTTTTGGGTGAAAGCTTTTTTGAAGGGTTTAATTGCGGGTTTAGGGTTTGGGGTTAAGTTTTCAGGGTTTAGGGTGCGGCCTTCTTTGATTAGGGGCTGCTTTAAGTCTGCTTTTAAGGTTTGCAGGTTAATCATCACGTAGGCTCCTGATGAATGAGCTTTCGTTTGGAGCCTTAAGCTTAAATGCAATCTTAGGATCCCTGTCATTGTCCGTTTTATGGCGAGGCTTCAGCAATCAGGGCTCTACATTAAAGGTTCAGGGTTCAAGCGGGTGTCTTGGCTGTTTCAGAGTTGACTCCGTCAAGAATGCCACGCGCTGCAGCGAAAGAGTCACGTCCTTCGCTCACTTCGCAAAAGCTCACTTGCTCTTCGCGAAATGCGCTCATAAATGCTCATGAACCGTCCGGAAGCTGTATCGGCAGTCCCGGCAATCCAACAGTATGAACCACTCTACTTGGAAGTTCACGGGTACCTGAAGTGGGCTACTTTGATTTGGTGGCCGGTAGCCATCCATGCTGAGGTCTCCGATCGTTTCAGTAAGCCGAGAACCCCAAGCCTAAAGTAAAGCCGGAAGGCAGCAAATCCAAAACCTGAAGTCCGTGACCAAGAATCCCAAATCTTCAGGTTTAGGGTTTAGGGTTTAGGGTTTAGGGGTTTAGGGTTTCGCCAAAGACCCCTAGATTCCCAAGGCCCAAGCCCTAAACGCTGGCCCCAACCTCAACCCCCCTCCCCCTCTCGCACCGAACCGCTGTCTGGTTCTTAGTATAGTAGACCCCAGAAAGTTGGAACATGGTTTTAGGAGGATTCGTGCTAGGATCCCTTATACTTTACCTTAAGGGTATGAGGACAACTATGTTCCAACTTTCTGGCTTCTACTGTAGGGAATGGGGGAATGGATCCCTAGGACAGTCCCTTAAGGTCCCCTATAGTAGCCCCAATAGCCCATTCCCCCATTGCCTACTAAGAACCAGACAGATCACACCCACAGGTTGGGAAACAACGAAGCCGGACTCAAGTCAGCGCTGCTCAACGCCTGGGTGAACGTCCCCTGAGCTGAAAGGGTTCGCTTGGGTTTCAGGGTTTTGAGCTGAAGCATGCAGGGTTTGGGGTTTCGGATCCAGTTTCACCCGCAATCAAGGAACTCTACCCAAACTCAGAACAATTTTGCCACAGTTTTTTGCGTGGTTTCGCCGCCTTAATTGGAAGTTCCTCAAGCTGCAGAGGTATCCTCCTTCTGGCCTAAACACTTAACCCATGTTCTTCTGACTAGCCCCTGAAGGTAACCTCAGATTGAAGATTACTTTATTTTTTCGTTTTGTAGGACATTTTCGAGAATTTCAGGTTCTAGGATTCTAGGAACTGCCCTTCGCTGCGCTGTCAGACGTCAGATCAGCCCGAGTAAGGTTCATCACATGGCCATGGCCGAACGATTCCAGGATGCAACCAGATTAGGGTCTAGGGGTTTAGGGTTTGGGGTCCTTTCTGGCCCTTAGTTTGTTTTGGCTTGCCGGTTTTGTTTGGGATTCAGGAGCCCGGGGAATTTTAGCACTTTCGTACTTTATTCAGGGCCCTCGACAAGTAAACCCAACAGAACCTCGCGTTCAGGGAACCGCAAACACCTCGGACTCTTTTTGGTGGACTTTTTGCAGCTGACATCAAGTTGTACACTGTCGTAAGGGCTGCACAGGGTTTGTTGGAGCTTCCAATGGTTCTTGGAGGGGCTTGATAATGCGCTTCCTCCACTTGTGGGTCATGCAGAAGCCATAGTCTATAGCGTCCAGCGTTGAGGGTTTGCAGTTGTTACGTTTTCGGGTTTAGGGTTGGCGACTTCGGTCCAGGGACGATGCTGTCAAGCCTCACCAAGGTCAAGACAAGCACCCAAACGCCGTGGACCCTTGAATCCTAGAGTGTCCACAAAGGTAGTACAAGATCACCAGAGACCCAGAACCAAAAACCCTAAACTTCAGACCAAACGCCCAAATACTGGGCCCCAAGCCCCCTGAATGCAAAGCCTAAACCCCACACCGCAAAGAATCCCTTTGGCCAAGGGCATGCCCTGCACACTGCCAAGCAAGCCTCCAAGGTGGGGTTCGAGTGCTTGGGTGGTTTGAGTTCGGGTTTAGGGTTTAGGGTTTAGGGTTTAGGGCTTAGGTATCGAGTACCAATGTCATTCCTTAGGGTTCTTTATGTCATTCCTTGGGGTTTTTATCATGTTATTCCTTAAGGTTCCTTATATTATTCCTTAGGGTTCCTTATATTATTCCTTAGGGTTTCTTATATTGTTATTCCTTAGGGTCCTTACATTGTCTTCCTTAGGGTTCCTTATATTGTCTTCCTTAGGGTTTCTTATATCGTTATTCCTTAGGGTTCCTTACATTGTCTTCCTTAGGGTTTCTTATATTGTTATTCCTTAGGGTTCCTTTTTGTATTTCCGTGGCGCAGAAAGGCATTCGGGCGGCCTGCTTGGATCGTTCGTAAACCCATCGCAACCCCGAGTTCCATTCTAGACCGTAAGCCCTAAACCACATACCCTGAACCCTAAACCCCTAAACCCTAAACCCCTAAACCCTAAACCCTAAAGCCCTAAACCCTAAGACCTGAACTGTAAACCCTAAACCCCTAAACCAGAAAACCCCTAAATCTTACACTGTTTGGACTTGAAGGTCCCCCGCTTCCTCGGATGCCTTTGGATTTCGTAATCTTGGCGGTTACTGCTTGCAAGTGGCTTACGAATGGGGTTTGGGTTTAGGACTACTTGCCATGGGCACACCGTTTCTTTGCAGTGTTAAGCATCGATACGTTTGAGGTCAGCTCGTGGGTTAGGTGAGGGGACCTGAACGCGTCCTGTTTCAGCCCTACAGCGGTTGGCAAAACATGTGCCAATGTGAAGAAGGAAGCAAGAAGAAGAAGGAGAAGGGTACTGATGAGAAGAAGATGAACAAGAAGGGGACGATGATTCGAAACAGCAGCCTCGACCATCAAGGCTTGATGTATCTTCATTTTCCATGGTACCGGACCGGTCCTCCACCTCCTCATCATGATCGTCATCAGCACAGTCATCATTGCCATCACCATCACTTCATCGAGTTGTGATCCTCACCTGCATCCCAAACCCCAAGCCCTACGCCCTGAACGCTGAACCGTGACCCCCAAACCCTAAACCCTAAGGAACCCCTAGAGATCCCTCCCTCTAGCCCCCTTTAAAGGAACCTCTATAGATCCCTTTAAGGAGCCCTAAACCCCCAGCCCTAATAAGATCCAGGAAGCATCGATGAAGGCAGCGATGGGACTCTTGGGTCAGCAGGCCGGCCATGCAGATCTACGACACGTTTTAGGGTTTAGGGTTTGGGGTTTATCGTTTAGGGTTTAGGGTTTAGGGTTTAGGGTGAAGGGTTCAGGGTTTTGCTTGTGCTTGTTTTGAGGGCTTGGGGTTGAGGGGTGTAGGTTCTCGCAGTGCAGAGTCTTAGAGTATTGTCAATTTTCTTGCTTGGTGCGCATCCTTATTATCGCTGTTTTTAGGAGTGCAATACTCCCAACACCCTATTCCAACTAAGGCCCCTATATGAACATTGTTTTTGGAGCTTGTCTTGTCAGTACCTGATGCATACTGATACATGTGTATCAAGCCGCTCAAGGCCCGGTTGAGTTGCTTGAGGCCTTAAGTTTGAAACCCAGCAGCCTTGTACAGGACTCGGCGCTGTTGGCAGGCATCTTCTCCAGCTGGCAGCGCAGCTGCAGGTGCTGTGGTGCCCCCCACTCTCTCTCTCTCTCCCTCCCTCCCTCCCTCCCTCCCTCTCTCTCCCTCCCTCGCTCTCCCTCTCTCTCTCTCTCGCCCCTGTCTAGCTGCAGTTCAACGTTTGGGCGTGGGTTTCCACCAGGCGTGTAGAGGGCTCCTAAGTATGATCGGCAGATGTGCGAAAAAAAACCGCGGCCATGCGCGTTTCACGAGGGTGGTGTGGTGGCTCGTCAGTTCCAGTTGCTGTATTGAATGTCTTAATGTAGGAACCTGATTAAGAAACCCTGGGCCTATAACCCCAAAATAGTAGGATTCATATAAGGAACCCGAATAAAGGCCCAAGGTTTCTTAATCAGGTTCCTACATTAGAGTTCCTTGCCCCATTTCTGTGGCTCTTGCTGATGCTGTTACTGCTGCTGCTGTTGTTGTTGTTGCTGCTGCTGCAGGTGTTGTTGCTGTTGTTTTGCCTGTTGTTCGGCTTACTGAAGTAGTTGTTGTTGCCGCTCATGTCTCGCATTTGTCATGTTTTTTATGATTGTGAACATAGTTCGATTGCTACTTCGCTGCCGTCATTGTCGTTGTTTCCATGTGGCTGTAGTCGTCAGTACTGCCATCGTCTTCATCCGCGGATTGAGTCGGAAGCGAACTCTCAACCACCCTCCACCCTGAACGCTGAACCCTACGCATCTACATCCTCAACGGTCTACACCATGATCCACAAACTCTAACCCCCCCTCCCCCCCACCCCCGACCCAAAGCCTAGAATTGCAGCTCGGCATTCAGTTCTGGGAACCCAAATCCAGACCGCCCAATGATTCGAAGTTAATTGAGGTATAGCATAAACCTTACAGCACATTAATGACCCATCGTCATCGTCACTGTAGCGAATATGATTTCCCGAACCCCAGAATCAATACAAGACCGTAAAACCAAAGCCCTTAATTCCCTAAACTCAAGACCCTGACGAATTAAATCCGGAGACCCTACACTCCTACAGTATAGTCCTTTTGCTTCGGGGCGGTACCCCAAAACCCTTAATTGGGCAATATAACTTACATTATGCTGGAATCTCCATATAATTCCAAGTATATCCCTAAACCCTCAACCCTGAACCTGTAGTAACTGGCTTGGGAGATCTTTGTGAATAGCAGGCTTTCCACCACCGCCGCGCTGAAGGAGAAAGAACGGGTCGAGGCCCACTCAATCAGAGAAGGGTTGCTGGCTTTAGGGTTTAGGGTTTAGGGTTTCTGGGTTTAGGGTTTGAGGTTTGTTTCGGGTTTAGGTGGGGTTGGGATATTTTAGCTTTCAGGGTTAGGTTTCAGGGCTTTAGAAGGCTACCAAGGATTTTAGACCCTTGAAACGGGTTTTCAAGAGTATAAAAAAGGCTTTATAGGGTCGGCTGCCATATTTGATGTAATTCTGCAAGGGGTCTACAAGGGTTCTATGGAAGAAGTGTTGTGAGGACATAGTGATAGGGGTTTACAGGATGGGTTTTCTTGTTCCAAAAAAGTATCAGATTGTGTATTGAAGATTGCCCATGGAGTGCTGTAGTGCTTTTGCAGGGCTGATTCAGGCTCTTGGTTTTCAGTTTGGGGTGCAGGGGTTCGGGTTTCATTGATTGGTTGTCAGAGCTTGCAGTGTAGTGCTTTCGCTTCTAGTTGTTCGCGGTGCGTACCCTTATTCCTAAGCCCAAACGTGCACCGTAAAACTTGTAAGCTAAGCCTAAAGCCTAGAATTTACCCTCAACCTAAGCCATAAACCTTGCTCAGCTCAACCCGAAGCCTCACATGCGTTGCCTCGAACTCCGTGCCAGCAGCGACCTTGAAGACGCTGTGGCACCTCCATACACGGGTTCCATGATGACGGGGTTTTGTTTTGGGGTTTAATGTAGGGGCCTTAATAATTAGAATAGGGTTTTGGGGTTTCTTTTTATACAATTGTAGCATAATATACCCCCAAACCTTGTTCTAATCATTACGCCCCTATATTCGGTTTTTTTTGAGAGTTCCTGCAAAGGGCTCCACAAGGGCTCTTTAATTCGGCCTTCTATTGAGATGGCTTTAGCGCTGATTATCAGCCATAAGGCTATACAGGTCATTTAGAGGGCCACACAGAGGGTCCTATGATGGTTTCTACAAGGGTTTTATATGGGTGGTATTAGGGTTTAGGGTTCCGCGTTTAGGGTTTAGGGACTTAGCCAGCAGTACCTGTATAAGTATGCTGTGACAACACAAATCGTTATTGACCTGGGGGCCTCGAATCATTTGCATACCACCCCGGAGCACCCTCAAACAAGAAACACGGACAGCCAAAGCAGCGTCCATGATAAGAACACCAATAGTGAAAATGATGACAATCAAGACAGGGTACACCCGCACATGCAACAATCTTCAATCGGCAAGCCCTCAAATCCCGAAATGCTCCTGAACCTTGCCTCCTGAGCCCCAAACCCTAACATTTCAGGCGGCTGCTAAAGAGCGCCAGCGCGAGGAGCTTAGAGCCGGATTTGGGTCGCAGTTTAGGGTTTAGTGCTGGCTTCTTCCATCGGATCGGTTCGGATAAGGTTTGTGGTCAGGGGTCCGTGCAAGGGCTAGGGATTGCAATCTAGAGAAGGGAATAATCAATTCGGTGGGGTATGGTGTTTCTATGGCTACTAGGGTTCGAGTATAGAATCTAGTCTAGAAGCTTCAAAATCGGTGCGTTTTAGCCGGAAACCGTTATTTCACGTACCTTGCCTCGATTTATGATTTAGGTTCTGCAGTTCAAGTCTTCAGTTCTCCTTCGTCTTGTGGCTCGCAGCCCTAGAGACCCTACAACAGCGAAAGTCTAAGCACCTAGGCCCTCAGGCCTAGGACCTAGGAAAAGCCGTGAACAAAGCATAAACCCATCAGTTCGAAACCCCAAGCCCGAAGCTGTGAACCCTGCCCCGCAAACCCTAAAGCAACCGCAGCCTTGTCACAGCCTTGAGAAGTCTGGGACCCCTGGCAAAAGACTTCAGCAGCATCAGTCCTGAGCCTGTTTGTGTGTTTCCGAAGATGGCGCGGGACCCTGAAAAAAGGCCTTAAGCCACCCCAAATAGAAGACTTCACCGTCGATCCAATAAATACCCAGAGGACCACACGATAGTTCAATTCATCCACCCCAAATAACAAATAGACCCAAAATTAAAACGCCCAGAAAGTTTCGGCCTCCAGCTGATCGCCCCGGCTCTCAGGCGCTATTTGTCGACAGGCTGCCATGCCGCTCTCCATGACTTGAGATTTGGGTTGAGGGGTTTAGGGCTTCGGGTTTAGGGCTTTATAGAGTGTTAACTTGGGGGTTTGGGGCTTAAGACTTCAGTGATTCAGAGTTTAGGGCTTTAGAGTTTTCAAGCGCTGCATGTTAATGGTGGTAAGTTTAAGGTTTGGAGGTTAGAGTTTAGGGTTGAGGGTTTCATCTAGCTTTGCTGCTTGGTTGGCTTAAGCTACTTCCTCCGGATGAACCTCTGGATATGTAACCCAGAAGCGTGAGAAAATTGAAACACTGTTTCAAGTTTCTCGTACTGGAGCTATACTAAATTCATCCCCCTGGAATAAGAAAGCCCTGTTCGACTGGTCCGGCCGCTACATTACACGCAGACACGCGATGTTTGCAAGCTAGCTGTCACATCCGAGTTCTACACTGTAAACCCTTCACGCCCGGAAGTCCAAAAACTCCGAACTCTGTTGGAATGATGATACAATAGCATATGGGGACCCTAAGGAAAGCCGACTGTTAATTCTAGATGAAGCCTCACCTAGGGCTTACTAGGGCTAAGGCCTAAACCCGGGATCCCCCTCTCAGAGTGGGGTCTGAGCTGAGGAGCTTGATCGGAACCTCGGGTCCGCAACAGTTTCGGGTTTCGGGCTTTGCCGTTTAGTGGTTCAGGGTTTAGGGGGGTTTAGGGTTGGGGGTTGAGGGTTTCGGGGTTTAGTTAGGTTTTCAAGGTTTGTTTGGGGTTTAGATTATCTCGGGTGGAGCTTGTGTCTTGCTGGGGCGTGATATTGAGTTGAAAGTTAATCATTTGTTGCTTCAAAGCACACCACTCGAGCCTCGCAAAACTCCTTAACATCCCAATTCCTCACCGCCCGAAACCCCAGACACCTTAGGATCCATCGCAAAATCAGAAACTGGCCTTGAATCAGAAACTGCGCAGCACAAACTGCGCATCGGAAGCCAGCTGCGCATCAGTAACTGCGCGTTAGAAACCGCCGCGCATCAGAAACTGCGCATCAGAAACTGCGCATCAGAAACAGCCGGGGATCAGCTGCGCATCAGCAACCAGCGTGCATCAGAAACCGGCGCATCAGAAACCAGGCACATCAGAAACTGGAGGCGAGCATCAGAAGCTGGAGTTTGGAAACTGACGCGCAACCTTGGAAGCAATGCTGGGGTGGTGAGAAGAGAGCATACATGGCCAACCATGATAACGGCATGGTCCAATGCGCCCAACAGAGCATCCATGGCCCGACCATGATACCATGGTCTGATGCATTCTGACACACGGGGGGCGGGGTGGCGGGGGTCTGATAACGTCCGTGGTCTCATGCATCCTGAGCACAAAGCAGCAGGGCATCCATGGCCCAACCCTGATACCATGGTTTGATGCGTGTGGGGGGCATGATAACGTCCATGGTCTAATGCATTCTGAGCGCCAAGCATCCAGGGCCCAACCACTAATGCGTTCTGAGCACCCAGCATTCCGTGCCCAACCATGATAACATCCATGATCTGATGCATTCTGACAAGACAGCATCCATGGCCCAACCATGATAGCGTCCATGGTCTGCTGCAATCTGACAAGAGAGAACGTCCATGGTCTAATGCGTTCTGAGCACAGAGCATCCACGGACCAACCATGATGAGGTCCATGGTCTCATGCGTTCTGAGCTCAGAGCATCCATGGCCCAACCATAGTACCGTGACGTCCATGATCTATGATTAGTACGTTCTGAGCGCAGAGCATCCAAGGGGTGGGGGGGGGGGGAATGATAACGTCCATGGACAAATGCTTTCTGAGCACCGAGTATCCGTGGCCCATCCATAATAACGTCCATGGTCTAATGCATTCTAAGCCCAGGGCATCCAGCGGGGGCATGATAGCGTCCATGGTCTAATGCGTTCTGAGCACAGAGCTGCATGACCCAAGCATGATAACGTCCATGGTCTAATGCGTTCGGAGCACAGCGCATCCATGGCCCAACCATGATAATGTGCATGCGTTCTGGCAAGAGAGCATCCATGGCACAACCATGATAACGTCCATCGAAACATCATCCTAACACAAGAATACTCGTCTTCCAAATATCTTGGATTGAAACGATATTTTTGAGGGTATTCTGCCTGTGCACATACTTTCCTCCATTGACGCGGCGGTGATGGCCTTGCAGCGCAGTGAGCGCAGCCTCATTCGTAAGGCCGAACTACAATCGGCTGTAATTTTACGTGTACTTTAGCTCGGGCAATCTGATGAAGCGTTGAGATTTTAGCCTTGCCCGGCTCTTAGGCCCGCAATGTTCCTGGCAACCGTTCACGGCTTCTGGTTTTCGAAGGATGCGGCTGGTTTCTCGGAATCAGTCGATCTGGTTTCTGAATCAGCCGTCTGGCTTCCGAATCAGCCTTTCTGGTCTCCGAATCATTGCTGGTTTCTGAAGCATGGTTGGTTTCTCATTCAACCGTTCTGGTTACCGATTCAGTCGTTCTGGCTACCGATTTTTCCGCCGACCAACACCTTAGACCCCAAATCCACGCCCCGAGGGCGAGAAGGCTGCGGTGCGGAGCTCACCCGAAACCCTGAGACCGTAAACCCTAAGCCTTCAAATTGTATCAAATCCCGAAACCCAGCTTTGAGGGCGAAAAGCTCATGCGAGTAGAGACCCGCAAAGCCGTACGCCGTTTTGCGGGCTTCGTCTTTTCGGGATTATGGGTTTAGGCTTAGGGCCTAAGTGTAGAGGTTTACTGCAAGGTTTAGGGTTTAAGCCTTTCTGCCTGGAGCCCTAAGCGTGTTACTACGGCAAAATTCATGACTCCACAACCAAGGCAAGAGTGACTCCTCGTTGACGGCGGTGGCGCTGTCGTCTTGGATGCAGGTTCCCATATTGAACCATTTCGAGGGCTTTAGATGTCGTGATTTCTGGGTTGGGAAGTCTGGTCGCTTGCGTTCCCTAAAGCCTAAACCCTAAACTGCTTGTCAGGTTCAGTCGTGCAGGGTTTCTGATCCTGGAAGATTCCAGGTTCTTGTCCCCGAACCCTTTTATCCTTCTTATGCCTAAAGCCAGGGTGGGGGTTTAGGGCACTCGTTTCAAACCGAAATCGCGAAGGGCTTGTCGAAACCCGACGAGGAATCTTTGAGCCCCACAGCGCACCAGTCCCGTTTTTCAACAAGCCTAAACAGAAGATTTTGGTTCCCGACTTGTGGAATTGCTATCCAATCCCCGCACAACCTGAACCCTACAGTCCTCGAACATTGAAGCCGAAGACTTACATGGTGAACCCGAGAGCATCAAAGCACGCACTATAACACAAGTTCCCTATCAAAAACAACGCCCCCAAACCCCCAAACCCTGAATCTACACCCCAGGTTGAACTCGTACGAATAGTTTAAGCGGCCCGAAACCTTTAGTGCAACGAGACTCCAAGACTTCTGTACTGACAGAAGAGTCTTCTTGGTATGCTGTAGATTGAAGATATATTCCTTGGTTTAGCTTTTGGATTGCTAGTAAACCCTAAACCCTCAGCTCCAAAACTTGAAAATCACCACATCTTCAATCCCTCCTGTGAGCCTTTGCTGGAAACCTAGACAAAGACCCTTATGGAAGCCTTCTGTTTGGAGTCTCTGGGTGGCAGAGGCCGTCCGACAGACCTCTTCCGAAGCGATGAGCACCGCAGCGGCTGGGATGTTACGGTTCAGGTTTCAGGGTTTATAGGGTTTTGACTTAGGGTTTAGGGCTGGGCTTTGGAGTACCATACTTTAATACTTTTTTTCTTAAAGGAACCCTTATGAAATACAAGTTTATACTTTTATCTCCCTGGTTACTTGAAAGCCCAGAGGGTTTAGGGTTTCCAGAAAAAGCATTTCTAGAAAAAGCATTTCTAGGAGTAGAGTGGGTTTTTGTTGGTGTTTAGTTGGGGGCTTGTCGGATTGGGGTTCGGTTTGGGACTTTCAGTGGCTTTGGGTTTGTTTTCGGGGTTTTTGGGCTTTCGTTTCAAGGCAATTTTTCGCGGAGTGTTTTTGGTTAGTTGGGTTCAACTCGGTTCGCGCCACTGAAGACAAGTATGAGCGATGCATCATAGCCCCAGGTTTATGCCATAAAGCCGGTCTTCACGTCTAAACCCCGGTATCCCCATAAGACCCCCTGAAGTCTGCATATAAAACCCCATAACCGGGTCAGCTCCGAGGTGAGCGCGCTCGCGGAGGCACAGGACGACGTGTGCCGAGCCTTTCCCGCAACTTCTGGACCTTGTGCTTCAGGTTTGAGGTTGCAAGGTTTACTCGGCTTCAGTTTTAGGGGTTGGGGTTTGGGGTTTCCAGCAAACCTTGCGGAGATTTTTTCTGTTCGTCTGTTTTGAGCTTTTCACTGAACCCCGAACCCCAGGCCCTGTGCTGTGGAGGTTTCTTTGTTGCTCTTTGACTCTCTGTGGGTTTGTAGGTTTTGAGTTCCCATGAGATCGTGCCAAGGCAGTCGCGCAGCACCGGACAAGCCACAGTGTGAGTAGTGTTGCATTATTATTATGATTGATGATGGCTAGTCCGGATAGTGAGTGATTGTAGTTATTCGTTAGTGTTATGGTTTTTCATCATAAGTCATAAGCGTTGTCACGACTGCTAGTACTGTTAGTCTTACCATCCCAGTTTTTTCTGATGAATCGTTGTGCATATTATTGATATTCTTGCTGTTTCTATTGGTGTCTTTGATAGAGTGTGTATCATATCACCATTACGAACATGTAGGAAGGGTTGCATGCCGTGTGAAGCGGGACAGAATTGCATCTACCAGTATCACGATGAGCCTAGCTTCCTGAAGCCTATCCTAAACCGTAGCCCTGTACTAACTTCCCCAAGCCTCCCAAACCTCACCGAACGCTCTCGGCCACCCAACACCCAAGTCAGTAACCTTCATCTACAGGGGTTCACCTGGCCGAAAATTTCGGGGTGGATAATTGGGAATTATATTCATATGTTTTGTTTTTACGAGTTCCCTATATAGAAGTATTACAGCATGCCACCAGATTCTGAAACAACCACGTAGGTGTATTTTTCGGGTACCTTGTTCAGGGGTCCTTCTCACTACAAGGACCCTACTGCTTTTTGGGGCCCAGTCGTTTTCTGGATTTCTGAAAAAGCCCTGCAACCCCAAAAATTTAAGAGCGTCCGGCTCAGGCCGCCGACCCCGTAGGAGTCAGAGAAAGGGCGATAGGGGAGGGAGCAAGTGAGGGCCGCGCGTAGAAGTTCCTGCAACGTTCTGGCACGAGGAGACAATTGCTTAGCGNCCCTAGGTAGGGTCGACGCTGCTGCGTGCAGGGTCGGCGTCCTCCATGGATTTAGAATTGATAAGCCTCCCTGCGCCACTTTTGGGGGTTTTTGGGGGTCCGGGAGCAAAAAACGAGAAAGTACGTGAAGTATGCCTACGAACGGCGGAATTCGCCCCTAGGTAGGGTCGACGCTGCTGCGTGCAGGGTTTTTCCCTCCTTCGGAGGGATTAAGGGAGTTCCTCCCTGGAGTCATCCAACACGCCGCAAAGGGTCGACGGATACAAGGATGCAACTTCGGACTAAGCCCAAAAACGCTAAAACCCGATAGTCTGAGGCCCTAAACCAACCCTACACCCCCCAAAATGAAGCCGAAGGGCCCCTTTTGGGTGAGGCATCCGGGCGGAGCTCACGCTGCGTGAGCATGAGCTCGGGGCGGTAAAGGCGACCTTCTTTTTTTGGTAGGGGTTTGGAGTTTAGGGGTTTAAGGTTTTATAAGGGTTTAATTTAGGGTTTAGGGAAGGCGGCGGCAGTTGTGTATTCTTTCTTCGTGGGGCGGGTGTGTCAGTGTGTGTGTGTGTGTCTAGGGTTTAGGGCTGGGACTTGACAGGTGCTGTAAGGGCTCGCGGGGGTTTTGCATGTTTTTTGTTTGTAATAGTAATGGTCTTTAATGGCATTTTTTGCAAGAGTTTCACAACGGTTGAGGGTTCAGGCCAATGCTAGTGACACTCACCCCGTCTGAGCTGCAAGCCCTAAGCCTAAGCTTGACAAGGGAAGATAAAGGAATCAGAATACAGAGCCCTCAAAGCGTTGTGTTTTGGGGCTGCAGGTACAAGCGCCTTTGGCAGACTTTCAATGGCGAATCCTTTGACTTTCGGTTATGAGCATTTTGAGCTACCAACAGACCATCCTAAGCCCTGCGCCTCTACTCAGAGAGCCCAATACCCCTTAATTAAGCAATATACCGCAATATACCTTAAATTATAAGGGGCTTCATATTATGATTTAAGCTATATTGCTTAATTAAGGGGTATTGGGCTAAACACCTTGGGCTTAACCATACGACAGGGGCCTAAATGGGAGTTTCCGAAAATTAGGGGTACCTTATTTTGGGGTCCTTAATAAGGATCCTACTATTTAGGGTGCTATATTAGGGTCCCCCATTTTCGGAAACCCCCAAATGATTACCAATACTATTTTGGGGGGTTCCTTATTATGGCTATGGTATAATGGGCCCAAGACCCTATTCCAATTATAAGGCCCCTATATTACCTAACCCCTAAACCCTAAACCCTAAACCCTAAAAATTATAAGGCCCTAAACCCTAAAAACTATTATAAGGCCCCTATATTACCTAACCCGTTTAAGCCCTTGGGGAAGCCTTGAAGGAAGCCTGGAGCCGTAAACCCTTCCAGAGCCTCGAGAGGATCCCCTTAAGGGATTCCTAGAGATCCCTTAGAGGAACCCCATAGATCCCTTTAAGGATCCCTACTGTTGATGGGCAAAATCCTGCATTACCCATTATAAGGAATATAATTCCCATAGTTTAGGGTCCTTAGGGTCATGCAGGATTTTGTCCATCAACAGTATTAAGACAACCCCAGAGATCCCTTAAAGGAGCCCTGCACTCATAAGCCCTGAGAACCTGCAAGGAGGAGGTGCAGCGCTTGCGCCGTGAAGAGAAGACGGGGCAGGGAATTGCTTTACTTGTGCTTTAGGGCTTACTACCTGCTTAGGGATCAGTTTTGATTTCTGTTCATATAAAACCCGAGAGAATATTAAAACTAATAGTTTTTATGGTTCTAAAGGGGATTTAGGGTTTCGGGCCTATTCTTATCGTTAATGAAAGCCTTTGGCCATTTAGAGAATTTTGGAGATGAAAGAAGGTAAGGAGCAAAGTTTGTGGATTCGGCTCGTTTCCGAATTGATGTTTTTTGGTTCAGTGACCAACCCCTTCATAGAACCCTTATAGATTCCTTTACGGAGCCCTAAACCCTGAAAGCTCAAAGTTGCCGGAGGAGGAGCGCAAAGCTGGCTGAAGAGCTGGAAGAGGCCTGGAACATGGGAGCCGAAATCGTAAGAGGAAGAAGAAGGATACCAACAGTAAGAAGAACACTAAGACTAATAGTAAGAGACAATCGTAGTATATGAGCCGAAATCGTAAGAAAAAGAACACTAAGACTAGTAGTGAGAGTAATCGTAGTAACAACAACCGTAGTAATGATACTAGTAATAATAATCGTAGTAGTAGTAGTAGTAGTAGTCGTAGTAGTAGTAGTAGTAGTAACAACCGTAATAATGGCAATAATAGTAATAGTAGTAATAACACAATAAGTGATACTGGTAAAAATCGTAACAATCGTGGTCGTGGTCGTAGTCGTCGTCGTCATCGTCACCGTCGTCGTCGTCGTCATAGCCCGCTTTCTTTTTAAGCCGTGCAGGCTTGCTTTCAAGAACATCGCACCATGAACAAGACTTGCATCAAACACGAAACTGTTTTAAAGCTTTGCAAAACTCATCATAAAGGCATTCTGTTTGCAAAAGGGGGGTGCGTCATTGTTTCACATGAAAAAGGACAGCAAGCACAGCAACAAGAACATTAACAAGAACAATAACACAACCACAACGACAACAATGATAATAACAACAACAACCACAACAACCACAACAACCACAACAACCACAACAACCACAACAGCAACAACAACAATAATGATGATAATAACGATGGTAACAGCAACAGCAGCAACAAGAACAGCAATAACAATACTATTTACAAGAACAACAACATTAACAAGGACAGTAAGAGTAACAACAACAGCACCAGCGGCAACAACAACAGCAACAACAACCAAGGTAGCGTAGGTTTTCCTCACGAAAACGTAGGGAAATGGCACGAAATCCGTCCAAAATGTAAGGAAAGCAGTTTTTTCTCAACAACACCCAAGGTAACGTGCGTTTTCCTAACGAAAACCAAAGGGAAATGGCACGAAAACCAGGAAAAACCAAGGAAATGTACGTTTTCCTAACGAAAACCTAGGGAAATAGCACTCTAGCAAACCCACCCAAGCCATAAAAAGAATCCCCAAAATAATTCTAGACCCATTAGAATTACTATTCGCTGATAGTCCCTATTCTAGAGTTGTAGTCTATCAGTATTAATATTGCCCCTATAACTATATTGCAAGTAATCGCAGCTCTGTGCAGCCCTGAGGAGCATCTGCAAGCTGTTTCAAAGGGTCCTAAATACCTAAATTGAACTAAATTGAACGTATAGCAGAGTGTAGGGTTTCTAAATGAGGAATTACAATCATGATTCGGGGAAGTATTCCCCATAACAGAACCTAGGGCCCTTTGGCTTTTGAAGGCCGCCACAAAGCTGATAAGCCGCGAAAGCCCTGTGCGGCTTTTAGGGTTTAGGATTTTGGTGGGGGTAGGGTTTACTTGAAGGGGCAGGGGACTTAGTAAGGGTTCCTAAAGGGCTCCTTAAAGGGATCTATAGGCCTCCTCAAAGGGATCTATGGGGTTTAGGGTTTAGGGTCTACTTGAAGGGGCAGGGGACTTAGTAAGTAGGTTATAAGTAGAGTTATAAGTGCCCTAAATGGAGTTACCCTAATTATAACCCTACTTATAACCAACTTANGTAAGTAGGTTATAAGTAGAGTTATAAGTGCCCTAAATGGAGTTACCCTAATTATAACCCTACTTATAACCAACTTACTAAGTCCCCTGCCCCTTCAAGTAGGGTCTTCCAGACAGTTCGGAACCAACTGAAGGCAGTTGTACTTCCCGAAGATACAGGAGAACCCTTGGAATAACTCCAATTTCCTTTGTAGTACCTTTTATAGTATATAGAGCCAGCCCTTATAGCACCCTAAATTGCCCTAAATCCTTAACCATATACCCTAAATCCTCTTTCTTTCTTACAGCACCCATATGACAATCCCCCACACCTGCACAGGCCCGGGCCACGATGTCTGAACTGACGCTGTCGAGAGAGAATCTTTGCTTCATCTTTGGGGTGAGAGCTTTAGGGTGCAGGTTTAGGGTTTAGGGTTCAGGTTTGGGAACCCTAAACCCTAAACCCTGGGGGTTTAGGGTGCAAGGTTCAGCCTTTCGGGGTGTAGGTTTAGAGTTTAGAGGGTGGGAGAGCGGAGGGTTTGGGAGCGTCTTGTCGGCTTTAATGATCGAGTTGGTGTTAGTGGGCTTCTTTGATTGTTATAATAACATACAGCTTTCAGGGTTCTTCTAGTGCGTGTGCTTTGGAGGTCGTATGGTGATGTTTATGGAAACTCTGTCTTGAGGCAAGAGAGTGAGCGGCTGCAGGGTTGAGGGTTTCAGGTTTCAAGATTTGGTGCTTGGGGTGGGACTTTGGGTGATGTGTGATTCAGGGTTTGACACATGAAGTGAACAGAGTATAATGTACTTCAAGTGAAGCCTCAACCAGAATACACTCGGAAAGATGCACACTTGAACTCTCAGGAACTCGAAGCTCCAAGGCGTCACCCTCTTTGTCCTTAAATCCTTGAAAACTCTCACAACCACCGGCAGAATGCCCTTTAAGCGTAAAAACCTTCATAAAGCATAAAACCCTAAACTCTAGACCCCTAAACCCTAACAAAGGAAGGCCCACGTCCTCCTCAGCGACGTTGCAAGCGGAAAGCTGAACTCCTACTCGCAGGGGCGGCTTCGAATCTCGGTCTGGGGTTTACAATTTAGGGTCCAGGAAGCTTTGCTGACCTTTCGTGGAAATGTTTGGAGTTTTAGGGGTTTACTTCGAGGATCATGGGACTTAGTAAGGTAGGTTAAAGGTACCTTAAATGGAGTTACAAGTCATTACAACTCTAGCTACCTCATTTATAACCCTAGTTACTAAGTCTCATGATCCTCCAAGTAGGTTTTGCGGTTTAATGGTCTAGGGGTTTAGAAGTTAAGCCCCAATCCCCTTAACCCCTAAATCCTAAACCCTAACCCCTAAACCGTTTGGGGGTTAGGTGGGTTTAGGCGGCTCTTCGGGTTTAGGGGTTTGGTGCAAGGTTTGGGGTTTGGGGTTTAGGGGTTCAGGGTTTAGGGTTTAGGTGTGCAGTGTAATTGAATTATATAGCGGCCTTTGCACTTGGTAGTAGGGTAGGTCACCTTCAATAGGGTTCAGGGTTTAGGGTTTAGGGGTTGTTGGGGTACCATAATCCCAAAGGTTAATCTTTAGTTCCAAAGAATGCTGGTCAAGTGAGTAACTCTTGGGCATTTGTGGGCTTTGATACGAGCAATGCATCAGGAACCCGGCACTTCTCATGATTACCGCCGCCGCCACCGCCCCCGCCCCCCCCCACCCCCGTGTTAGGGCTTTGGGGTTTTGGCCGCTGAGCCGTTTTGGTTGTTGAGGGTTCAGGCTTCGAATCCTGGTTGTTGTGTTTGCTGGTTTTGCAGTGTTCTTATGTTTCTTTTCTGGGTGCTCGTTAAGGAACTTGGGTTAAGTTGCCATGATCGGGATCTATAATCGACCAGAACCTACTTTTTTGTCGGGGCCCTATATATATTTGGGTTTTCAATAAGCAACTACAAAAAGTAGGGTTTGGTAGGTTAAGGTATACCATAGGGTTTTCGTATTTCTAAATTCCCCAACAAGAGCCGAGTTGGTTTAGGCTGGCCTTCGGGCCAGTGCGCCCCCTCTTTCGTGCCAGCCTAATGATCTGTCTGTTTCTTAGTAGGGAATGGGGGAATGGATCCCTATGGTCCATAATCCATTCCCCCATTCCCTTCTAAGAACCAGACAGTCTACTAAGAACCCTAAATAACCCCTATAGTAGCCCTTATAGTATCCCTTAAAGGAACCCTTAGAAGATCCCTTCAAGGAGCCCCATTCCCTACTAAGAACCAGACAGTGATTGGGGGGGGGGGGGNGGGGGGGGGGGGGGTGGGCACAGTTTTGTGATCAGACACAAGCTCAGAGCTTATTTCCGTACGCGCTTCCTTATCCTGCTTCCTCAGCGTTGCCGCTGCGGCGTTTCCGCAGTTTCCTGATGCGTGGTATGACTGACACCTGCACCTCTCCCAACCAGTAGGACGAATCCACTTCCCCATGCTCCCCTCTCCGGGGATCATGACCAGCCTGACGAGTTTTGGGGGACTTAGGTTTGGGGTTTCAGGGTTTTAGGCTTAGGGTTTGAAAGTTGGGGTTTGGGCTTTAATGAAAGCCTAGAATCGAGTACTCGATCGGGCATTGGTTAGTGCTTAGGGTTCCAGCAGTGTGATGCGCCGCCGAGGAGAGGTTTGCGCGAACCCGGATAGCTATGCGACCCTTGGCCGGAAAGGTTTAGGGTTAGGGCCTAGACTTCAGGAGTTACGGTGTTATGCAGCGTTTGATTAGCAGTGCTCAGATTGACATGGCCTGGTTTGGGGTTTAGAGTCCAGTGCCTGGGAACCCTAAACCCAAGCGCGCTCGTTTCGAGGTTCAGGCTGTGGGGCTTTCGGGTCTTCTTGGAGGTTCAGGGGTAATTATAAGTGGGGTTATAAGTCCCCTAATATGGGTTTGAGGTATAGTTACCCTACTTATACCCCTACTTATAAGTACCCATGAACCTCCCAGTAGGAGTCGAACGTTTGAGGCTTCGGGGTTTTACTAACAGACCCTCTTCTGGAATGGACGTCTAGTGACGCCGAGCCCACCTTGCAGGGCCTGTTTATGGTTTAGTGCTTAGGGGTTTAGGGGTTTAGGGTTTCGGGTTTGGGGCTTAGGGGTTCAGGGTTGAGGGCTTTGGGATTTGGTGTTTAGGTTTCAGGGTTCGGGGTTTGAGGTTTAGGGTTTGGGGTTCAGGGTAACCCTCACCCCCGGTGGCAGTGCTCGGTGTGATAGTCTGGGACTATGCGAGGATTGCTACCATGTTCTGTGTTGGCGCAATTGGTACTACTTGCAGTTGTATTTGTATTCTCAGCTGAAGTATGGGCACTAGGGTTGGTGTTGGCGCTGCTGGCAAAACGGAAGAAGTCAGAGGTAGTAGAAGTAGCAACCGTAGTCGTGGTGGTGGTGGTAGTAGCAGTAGCAGCTGGAGCAAGCCTCGAATCGACAACCCTACCGAAGGCTGCACCAGGCACCATGCGGAATGACAAGCTCGAGCCCGCAACAGCAAGCCCCCCTCCTGACAGTCATGAGCCTTCAGCCCTAAACGCCGAACCTTCGATGCCCCACCTGTCGAACAGCCGCAAGGAGCTATCCAAAGTATAAAGGCCTAGTCCAGTAATTTGGGTCTCCATACGAAGTGCCCTATCAGACTGTATACAGCCTTGTTGAACCTGAACCCTGACCAAATCATGAACCCTCAACCCCAATTCCCAAACCCAAGCCCCAAACCCCCAGCCCCAAACCCCAAATCCCAAACCCCAAGCCCCAAGCCCCAAGCCCCCAATCCCCAAACCCCAAACCCCAAGCCCCAAAAGCCCGCCAGCCGCTGCCAGGAGCGTGACCTCCACGCGCCAGCTCTCCGCCTCACGCATTCGCACGAAGAGCTTCGAGGGGCCTCCGGTCTGAATGTTTTCGGGCTTAAGGTTTGAAATTTGGGTTTAGGGTTTAGGATTGAGGATTTAGGGTTTCGGCTGTAGTTAGGGTTTAGGCTTTAATTGGTGTTTAGGATTTAGGCTTTAGGGTCCACCTCAGGGCCCTTGGGGCCTATGCAAGGTTCGTTTGAAGGGTTCATTTAAAGGGCTCCTCGTAAGGGTTAATTTACTTCAGGGCCGTATAGACTTATAATGGGGGGTTGAATATGGGGGCTTTGATAATGAGAAAGTACAAATAACGAAATATGGACCATAAGAAGCCATTGCTACATGTCCAGACCTCAATATGTAGGGGCTTTGGGTTTGGAAGGGTCTGGGATTTGATTCTACCTTAACCTACCAAACCCTACTTTTTTGTCGGTTCTTATTATAAGCCCTAATATGGAATTTATAGGGACCCGACAAAAAAGTAGCTTCTGGTGGGTGAAGGTAGGTATATGGTGTATTCAGAGAGAGGTGTGTTGAGTGTCTGAGTCTAGGGTTTAGGGCTCATATTTGTTTGGTCGAGGTGGGGGCTGGGCTTGAGCATTTTAAGGGGGGGGGAAAGGTCTATACGGTTTAGGGTTTATGGTTTAGGGTTGAGGGTTGTGAGGGTGTATAGGATTCGAGGATGTTGGGCCCTAAGCCCTAAACTCTAACCTTTCTGTCTTCACCCTATTACCGGGCAGTCCCGAACACTGCTGGATTCCTCAGCCCTTCCCTCCCCTAAACCCAAAGCCCCAAAGCCCCAAATCCAAAATCCTAGACTCAAAAACCTCGACTCAAAATCCCAAGCTTTAAGCCTCCGAACACCAAACCCGAAAGTCTCAACCCCCCAAGCCCTGAACCCGTTATCTCCAAACCCCCCTTTAACAACTTCGTAAAGCCCTAAACCCGAAACCCTCAAGCCCATAAATCCCCTTAAATGCCTAAACTCCCCACCAAGGGCCCTTGAACAGAGTCCTTATGGTCCCTAATAGTGACTATTAGGTGTTAGGGACCCTAAGGACTCTATTCAAGGGCCCTTGCTGGGGAGTTTAGGCATTTATAGTGGGTATTTAGGGTATAATAGAGGGTAGTTGGGGGTGTCTAGGTACAGGTTTTAGGGGGCTTCAGCTTCAAGCACAGGAAGGAACGGCCTCGAGCCGGCACCGGCGGTTCTGACAAGGATCCGAAAGCGAAGTGAAAACCTTACGACCGGGGGTTCCGCAGGCCGTACCTCAGACTACTGTCCTTTTTGTAGGATCTCACTATAAGCCCGGAAACAGAATGTATAGGGACCCTAAACTCCTAAGCTCTACAAAATAGTAGGTTTTGGTAGGTTATGTACTCCAGGATCGGAGGTGGCGAATATTCTCAGTCGTTTAGCAGGGGTTTAGGATTCGGGGTTCAGGGTATTTATGGGGGTTTACCAGTCGTTTGTCAGGGTTTTTACCTGGGTTTTTAAACAGGGGCCTGGAGAGGGTGTTGTAGAGTTTTGGAAGGGTTTGTGTGGTAAGGGTTGGGCTAAAGATGTAGAGCGTTGTAAGGATTTGTATCGGATGTGTAATGGCTTTAGTGGTTTGCTTACAGGTTTTATTAAGGCTTAATCGGGGCCTCAGTACTACCATTGCTTGGGGTTCCCGGTATGCGTCCATATAGTACATGCTTTCACAACTTTATTCTGATATTGCTCAGGGCTCTGAAGCTTCTACAGCTAAAGGTTTCGGGGTTTCTGGCTTAAGGTTATAGGTTGCGGTTTTCAGGGGTCAAGGGTTTTAGAGGTCAATAGAGGTCAATGGAAGCCAGAAATCTAAATCCTTAGCACCGCAGAACTCTATACGTTCGCGCCAGCACCCGTAACCCTACAACAGGGATGTACTTTCTACATCCTCCCAGGTGCTGGGAACCCGTTTCAAACCTCAAAACCTAGAAGCCTGCCACCCTGAGGAAACGGCCATCATTTTCGGATCCCTAGCACCCTAAAGGCCCTCAAGCCTCAACCCTAAGCCCTAAACCCAAAGCCATTTTTCCTGGGCTTTGGAGTACCGTGCTTTAATACTTTTTGTCTTAAAGGAACCCTTATGAAATAAAAGTTAATACTTTTTTCTCCCTGGTTACTTAAAAGCCCAGTGAATCTCAGAAGTCTGGAACCCTCGTCTCGTTTCTTCCGTTATCGTTGGGCGCCAGCATTCGCTTCCGTCCTCCAGAGGAGGCGAGGTGGTTGCTCGTGCCATGTTAGAAAAAGGTCTGCAGGCAGCATGTGCGCAGATTGTAGAGCCCGTAGGGTTCAGGCAACGTGTTCTTACGATTTCATGCTGAAGGTTTGGCAGTTTCTCCCTTAGTGTAGACGTTTCAATGCTACTACTTCGTAGCAGTGCTACTCAATAGTCCTGTGTACTGGACCGTGTTGAGAAACAGGTGCAAGACCTGAAGCCGTAAACCCTACACCTTTTTAGATCCCGAAGCAAAAAGAATCTAAGCCCCAAGCCCCACCTACACCCATGTAGGTCCCGCAGTAGAATCCTGGCGGCATCGACAGTGCCAAGCTCTTGCTTGTCATTCCGAGGTCCAGTTTGGAAGTGCATGATGGACAATAATTATGCTCCCTTTCAATCCCTACGTAGTTTCACTATAATAGTAACATTCCCCCGAACCCGTTAATTATTCATGGTCACTATTGTTAATTGCATGTTCTAGGGCTTACGGCTTCTTGGCTTGAGGCTGTAGGGGGATGTAAACCATCTAAGGATGCTGTGTGCAGGCTTCGGAAGAATGACTCCTCATCTAACTACTTCTTCCTCTACAGCACCAGTTTTAGTAGGGTTTTGGTAAAACCCTAAACCCTAAACCTTAAACCTTGAACAAGAACCAGACTCCTGCTCGTGACGTGCATGCTACCTCCCAAACCCTGAGGTTCGGGATCTGGGTGACAGGCCCTAAGCTATTGATCTCATACTCCTAATCCCTGAATCTGCGCAAAGCCCAAAATCCATGTTTCCTAATCCTGGAAGGTCAAGATCTTAAACCCTACACCCTAAATTCTAAACCCTAAACCCTACCGCCTTTAAGACCCAACGCCCTATCCCGACAAGATCTACAACAAAGGTGACGTCTGCCCGTCCCTTGGGGGACCCTGCTTCCTGCAGAGTCTTGCTCTCTGCTCGCCAACTCCGAATGTGATGGCGTGGGAGAGGACAAATTCATGGCTGAGTGCTTCGCTGAATCTAGCCTTCAAGGCTCTTGAAGGGCTATCAAAATATGTGTTTGTTCGTTTGTATCTACATCTTTTGCTTCATGTATATATATATATATAATACACATGTACGATGTACACGTACACATATGTATGGTCACCGACCAACGCCTTTCCTGCATGCTCTCTCGAGTCACACGGAAAACTAGAACCAAGCAGGACTTATCGCCCACTTTAGTTGTTGGGGACGACGGGGTACCCTTCTTAGAACCCTGACTTCTCAGAGAGCCCAATACCCCTGAATTAAGCAATATACCTTAAATTATACGGGACTTCATATTATGATTTAAGCTATATTCCATAATTAAGGGGTAGGCCTCCAATGCCAAGCGTTCACGATTTTGGGGTTTCTGCCTTAGGTCTTAGAGGTTCAGGACTTTCAGGACTTTAGGGTTCGGTGTTTAATCAGGGTTTAGGCACAGGTACTTCTAAGTAGAGTTCGGCGCAGAGTTTCGGGTCTATAGAGTGACAGTTTCTTACCCTAAGCCCCAAAACCCTATTTCTAAACCCCCAACCCTATTTCTAAACCCCTAAACCCTAAAGCCCCTAAACCCTAAACCCTAAACCCCAAACCCCAAACCCTGAGCCTGCCATGTGCGCAGTTCAACAAAAAGGACACCTTAAGAGCTCCCTTGGGATCTATAGGGCTTCCTTAAAGGGCTCCTTTAAGGGCTCCTTTAAAGGGATCTATAGGGGTTCCTTAAAGGGCTCCTTTAAAGGGATCTATAGGGGCTCTATAAGTGGCGAAGCCAAAAGCTGCACTTTCCCTCGCAGGAGCGGGAGCCTTAGATCGTAAATGCTTAGCCGCTGCACCCCAAGCTCGGAAGTTCTGAACCCTCGAGCTTTAATCCTAAGCCCCGGAACCCTAAACGGTGATCTCCAAACCCGAATCCCTAAATCTCGCGCTGCTGTGGTTCCCGGCTTCTGTTTCAGGAGGAAGCGGATCAAGGCCATGTTAAGCCTTAGGGCTTAGGGATCCAGGGTTTGAGGTGCAGGCCAGCAGCCAGCATGGCATCTTAAGTCAAGGAGTTAGCAAGAACGCTATGGATCCCTACAGGGGCCCTTATCAACTTCTTAAACCCCTTGAATCATGTTCCTGAACCATGGTTTAGGCTTTGCGGAACCAGAACCCAGTGTCGTCCGATGTATGGCTGTCTGCGCCAGCCGCTTCCTCTTGCCGCAAGCTGTGCCAGTTGGCTTCCAGCTCTCGCCACGGCAGTTGAGGTTTCCTAAACAGACGTGACCGCCCTGTGAGCCCAACCCGCCTTCATCGATGCATCTTCCCGGATTGCTCCGCTAAACTCACTATCCTGAGTACGATTTACGATTCGTGTTAACTGTAATAAAAGAGGCTCCTCCGCATAATTTCAGGCATATGGCTAAATTCGGGGGTACGCCGTTCTCCCGTTGCTTGTCCTTTCCTGCCACCCAAGAAACAGCAGCCCTGCTCCGTAAAATTTAAGGCTCTACACCTGAAGGCCTCACCATGAATGCCAGAAGCATCAAAGCGAAACGAAGCTGAAAGCTTAATATAGGGGCCTAGATAATTACCTATACTCGTTTGGGGGTTCCATATTATAATCATTGTATACTGGGCCCCAAAACCCTATTCTAACTATTAAGGCCCCTATATTACAGTACCAATACAACGATTTCGAACACCACCAGTCTAAAGCAAAGCTTACTGACGACCTTACGGCTGCAATGTATCGCTGATGGTACCTGGGTTTAGGGTTTAGGGTTCAGGGTTTAGGGTCAAAATTCTTCTCACGGCAAGAGCTGTTGAGGTCATCCCAATCGTCGGAGACATGCGCCGGATAAACGAATGCTTTGCCTCGTTTCGGGGATTGGGTGCAAGGTAGCCCTCGGTCAAATCCGCATGCTCAAGTCTGAGGGCGTATCGAGGTGTCCGGGCTTCTTGAAGGGCAGATGCGACCCCGCTGCCTGATTTACAGTTTAGAGTTTAGACACCAAGGGCTGCGGGAATGTGCCACATGGGGGGGTTGTTTGCTTATTTGGGGTTATGGTGTCTGGGCGGCCTGAACCCTAAACCGGTAACCTTGGTTCACTAAACCAACTCTCGACCCCAATCTCTGACGTTATTCACCTGCTGCGCACTGTAAAAATCAGAAGCAGAAAATCCTACACTAAGCCCTTTGCCAAGGATAACCCTAACTCGCAAACCCTAAACCCTTAAGCTCCGCGCAGGTGCACGAGTCGATCAGGCAGGGCGATGCCTTCGCTTCGGCTGGGTTTAGGAGTTCTCTGAAGGTTTGGGGGGTTTTGGGGTGTTCCGTTACAGGGATGCATAAGGGCTCTAGAAGGGATCCATAGGGTTTAGGGTTTAGGGGGCTTAGGGGTTTGGGGTTTAGCGGTTTTGGGGGTTTAGGGGTTCAGGGGCTAGGGCAAACGGGTTCAGGGTTTGAGGGTTTTAGGGCTTCAGCTGTTGAGTTTGTGGTTTGTGGTCCAGGGCAGAGGTTTCAGGGCCTAGGGATCGTAGGGTTTAGCCGGGGCATGGGGGTCCAGCTTAGGGCTTAGGGGCTGAGGGTTGAAGGTTTAGGAGCTGTGCGAGAAGGGCCCTCTGAAAGGTAGGATCCAGAAGTTCGGGATGCGACAATAGAAGTCAGAAGGGTCGGAACAATTAGGACCAGAGCCCCTTATCTTATTGGCTGTAAACTCAACTTTTCAACTTTTGGGGTTCTTATAAGGTAGTCGATTCTGAAAGTTCCAACTTTTATTTCCTTGGGTTTTGGGCCAGTGAGTAGCTATTATAGCTCAAATGCACGTATACAACGTTGGTCATAGAATCATAGGGACCCTTAGGGGGGTAGGGGGAGGGGGGTAGGGGGCCTTAATGCCCATAATAAGGACCTAATAAGGCCTATTTAAGGAAGTATAGTCCCCTACCCCCCTCCCCCCTACCCCCNGGGGTAGGGGGCCTCAATACCTATAATAAGGACCTAATACTCATAAGGCTTATTTGAGGAAGTATAGTCCCCTACCACCCTCCCCCCTACCCCCCTAAGGGTCCCTATGATAGAAGAACCCAGTCTAACCATGGAGCCCCTCTGCCTTAAATACACCATTCGAATGATTAAGGCCCTTCATGTAGGGGCCTACATAATTACCAATACTATTGCGGGGGTTCCCTATTATGATGTCCCTATTATGAGTATAGTAGAATATAGCCCAAAACCCCATTCGAACTATTAAGGTACCTATATTATCTATTAAGGCCCCTGCCTTAAATACACTGTTCGAATTATGAAGGCCCCTATATTCACCTAAGCAGGGCCCTTATACCATTCTTCCCAGCTCCAGTGCCTCCCTAAACTCGTAAATTCACGAACCGTTTAAAGCTCAAGCCCGAAGCCCTGCTATAGGGGCCGTAGGGGCTTTGGGGTATTTTTGTAGGGGATCTATAGTAGGGAATATAAGGGCCTTAATAATTAGAATAGGGGTATTGGGGTATTTGAATAAAACAACTATAGTAAGGCAGCCCCCAAAATAGTATTGGCAATTATTCAGGCCTCTATATTAAGCCCGAAGGGTGTTCTGGTTTTGGTGTTGGTGGTGGTGGTGGTGGTGGTATTCCAGCGGTCTTGGTCGCGGTTGTGGTTGTTGTATTTGCTCGATTTTTGTCGCATTCTTGTTGGTTGTGTCATCGTTCCAGCATCTTCCGGCAGGCAAGAAGAAGGCCAGTACGAGCGACGGTGGTGGCAGAATTTCGCTGAGGCTGGGGAAGTCCGAGGTGCTGGTTATGTTTCGGTTCTTCATGCAAAAGTAAAACTCAGACGAATCGAACGGGGTGAGGTTTGATGATCTCAGCAAGTCTTCGGCACGTGAGGGAGATTTTGGCATCTATGTGCATCGCTTGGACGCTTTGAGTGACTTCCAGCAGGACGGACGGGTGTAGCCTGACCAGGGAGCTTCGAACAGGGGAGAGGAGGGGGGGCGGGGGGTCAGAAACGAGTGAATTTGTAGTAATGTCGTGATATAACAGACAACAGTACTACAATACACACCAGAACCCTATTTCAGCCAGTAGAGTCAGTAGAGCCTCACAATCTAGCAGTAGCGGCCTTTGGTCTGTTTTAGTACAAGACTTACGACTTTTTCAACCCAAGGGGCTCCAAGATAAGGCCGATTACCAGGTCTCTTCACCAGGTTACTGGGGAAACTTAGGTGGTCATTGGTCCAACTAGGGGTTTAGGGTTTAGGGTTTAGGGTTTAGGGCTTTTCGACACCCGAACCCTCCAACACCTGAATCCTAAACCTCTCACTCCAAATCCCGGTAGGACCCTTATAAGACCACATCACCAAAGCCGTGAGATCTGGCACTTAGCGTGTGCTGACTGAGACCTACCAGAAATTTATGGAGCCTGCTCTTCTAAGCCTTACGCGTTGTGCTGCAGAAACATAAGATAGGGACCGTAATAATTAGGATGGGGGTTTGGTGTATATTATACTATAACCATAATATGGAACCCCCACAATAGTATTGGGACTTATTTAGGCCCCCTATATTACACCAGAAGGTCCGGATCTCCAGGCTACAAGTTCAGGCGCCTGGCTAGGGCGGAGGCTTTTGGGGTTCACTCTGAAGGGTTCAGACTGTCAGAGTTTAGCGGTTGACGGTGAAGATAATCCTCCCTAAACCCTAAACCCCAAACCCCTACTAAACCCCTATTAAACCCCTTAAACCCTAAAGCCGAAACCCTAAAGGTTTGAGGGTTTACAGGCTATGAGAAGGATTTTTGCATTTTTGGTGGCGGATGAGGAGTTCACTTTGGGACCCAGATGTTACAGTGAATATAGGAGCCTAAATAATTACCAATACTAGCTTGGGGGTTTCCTTACTATAATTATAGTATACTGGGCCCAAAACCCTATTCTAATTATTAAGGCCCTTATGTTCAGGGTTTTGGGGTGTAGGGCTTTAGGGTTCTACAGGTTCCACCCAAGAGAGGCCTCATCAGTGTCCGTTTTCCCGCGCAGGTTGTAACGGGCAAAGAAGAGGCCGGCTCGGATCGCAGCGTTCGTCACGTCGTCTGCAACACCGAAGTAGGCAGTCATAGCAAGAGTTGCAAGTGTCTCTTTGGAGGATAAAGCTGATTGTCACCATAGGTAGCAGACTTGCAACTCTAAAGACTACACGAACCCTCAAGCGGGGCTAGCCAAACCAGCTTTGAGGCGTTGAAGGTTTTGTACAGGCCTGTGGTATCTTGGGGTTGAATAAATAAACCCAGATCATCATAGACTCCCGAAGATTCCACAAAACTACATCCTGCAAGCTAGAAGCCCCGGCTCCAGGCCTCACAAAGCCTTGCAAACACTCTTGAAAGCCCCAACACCCTGGCTGCATCCTTGTAGAGCCATCTCCAAATTCTGCAGAGCCCGTGTAAACGCCTTGTAAAGGCTTCAAACTCCACAGAACCGCAGACAAAAGGCTTGCTAAAGCCTTCGACACGCCAAAAAAATGCAAGACGCCAAGACCGAAGGGCCTGTAAAACTCTAGGACCCTGAGAGAATACACTAATAAGGGGTGCGAAGAATTTGTAATATCATTCCTCGGGCTCCTTGTTATAGTTACCGCAGATCAACCCCCAAAACCTTATTCTGAGTACTCAGGTCCTCATACCTCGTAAACTCTTAAAAGTAGCCATTGTAGTTATCCTTGGAGTACTCCCGTAACCCGAAACCTTGAACCCTAAACCCTAAAACTCTATTAGAGATGCCTTAAGGAACCCCTATAGATCCCTTTAAAGGAACCCTCAAAGGATCCTTTTCAAGAGCCCTACTACTTGAAGGGGCAGGGGGCTTAGTATGTTGGTTATAAGTAGCATTATAATTAGGGTAACTCCATTTAGGGCACTTATAACTCTACTTATAACCTGCTTGCTAAGTCCCCTGCCCCTTCAAGTAGACCCTAAACCCTAAACCCCATAGATCCCTTTGAGGAAGCCTATAGATCCCTTTAAGGAGCCCTTTAGGAACCCTTACTAAGTCCCGTGCCCCTTCAAGTACTCCGCGTCCGATCAGGCTTCGGCAGGCGAGCGATGTGCCGACACTGGCAGCTATCCGCTCGAGATTCACACTCTCCTCCTTGGGGTCGTAGGGCTCTTTAAAGGGATCCTGTTGATCTTCAGCTGCAGGGGGCAAGATGGGCAGGGCTTGACTGTAGTCTGGTTCCATGGCAACACGCAGGTATGAGGCGCCTATTTTACAACGCCAACACCAGAAAGTCTGTGCT
>BGNK01002694.1:0-12836 GCA_003297005.1 Symbiodinium sp. clade A Y106
AGGAGCTTTTCAGAGACACAACCTTTGTTAATCTCGTAAAAATAGGAGCTTCGAAGCAGACGCGTAAATCGAAGTAGACGCCAAATCGAAGCAGCATGCATACTGAAAGCCTTGAATGAGGCTGATGTGTATGTGATGCAGACCAGTAAAGTCCTAAACCCTGTACCCTGAATCCACAAAACTCCAAAACCTAAACCCTAAACTCCGAACTTGAAGCTCTAATAGGTTCAAAAGCTTCGGGCAGTTGGGGCGCCCTGCGCCCTATCTACACCAAAGCACGAAGAAAGACCTAAAGATGCGGCTCTGGGCCTAAGCATATGTTGTGTTTAGGGGTTTAGGGGTTTAGGGTTTCGGGGCTTCGGGGTTTAGGTTTGGGATTTCGGGGTTTAGGGTTTAGGGGTTCAGGGGTTTAGGGTTTGGGCGTTTAGGTTTAGGATGTAGGGGTTTAGGGTTTAGTTTAAAAGTTTAGGGGTTAAAGAGTTCAGGGATTGAGACCTGGACCCAGGCGGGAGTTTCTTCTCTGGGCAATATGAGTTTGCTACCATAGGGCACTAAGCATGGGAGAAGGTCATCCAGAAAAAGGTGCCGCAACTCAATGACCAGTCTTAGGTATTGGTGTCATCGAGTTTTGGGGCTTTGGCCTCATTGCTTTCTCTTTGGGATCCAGAGCCGACTATGACGATGAAAGTTTTGAAGTTCCGTGACGGTGTCCGAACTTTATGGTATGCTTGTTTCGGGTTCTTCATCACAAGGAGACTAGTTGCAACCCCCCAAACCCTTCATAATTTTAAAACCTGTGCCCAGGTTCCCACGTATAGAAACCCCCATAGAAACGTATAGTGACCTGATAGCTCTTCTAATGACCCAACCTAAGGATACCAAACAAATCCCAAAGCCAAAACCTTAGAATAACTTTGTGGAAATCCTGTTTGCACCTTCTACCTCATAAATCCGTGCAGAACCGTCTAAACAATGTAGGGAACCGTCTAAACCTTGTAGGGAACCCTTGGACCTTACAGTACCAATCATTAGACTGGGTTCCCCAGTAGTCCCTTAATAATAAGGGTACCCTTTTTCCTACTATTCGGGATTAATAAGGGAACCCCCAAAAAAAAGGTAAAAGGGTACTACTGGGGAACCTAGTAGAGGTAAAGGGCTTGGCATCCCCGCCCGGTGTCGGGTGTCTTTCCCGAGGCTCAAGTCAAAAGCCACCGGCTGACCGACAATCCGTCTTTCCTGAAGGGAAGGAATTGTAGGTTTGGGTTTGCATATAGTCTCCATTGTAGTTCCTTCTTTGGCTATAAGGCCCTACAAAACAGATAAGCGAAATACTAACCAAAACAAGGAACTGCGATGGAGATTGTAGGTAGGATGAATTTTTAATCTTGGGTTTCACTTGAGGTCGTTCGAGTTTCCTTCTTGTTAGGTCTGCTGATGCTTTGTGGTTGGTTGGTTTTTTGTTGAAGATGCATTGCAAGCAGGTGCAACCACTAATAATATGTGTGTATGTGTGTATATATATACACTCATACGCACGCTAGAAATCGTATGTCTCTGTGTACGTAAGTATGTATGTATGCATGTACGTATGTATGTATATGTGTGTATGCGTATACTGTATACTTGTATAAGTGTACATATAATACATACGTACAATAGTACGTGTATAGATAGATAGATATACATATATATATATATATAAGACAGGAAATAGATGCAGTGGAACCTGCCAGCAAGACCAACCATCGTAATCATGGTAACTGCAAGCAGCCCTAATGCTGCTAGGCCCTTAACCCCCGACAGTAGGCCCGAACGCCCCGTAACAACAAAAGAATTCAACACCCCAAACACGATGCCCTAAACCCGTAACCCCGAAACCCTCATGCTAAGCCCCCAACCCTCAGCCCCCAACCCTAGACCTCCCCAAACTCTAAACCTCAAAAGGTGATAGCAAAAAGGGATTTGACCAGAGTCTGAAACACCTAGACCGTCATGGTAGTGATAAAACCGCATAATGCCAAACCCTGAACCCTGAGCCCAAACCCTCAACCCCTAAAGCCCCTGAAGCCCTAAACCCTACAAGCCCACCTCAAGCCCTAAACCCTAAAGCCCTGAAGCCCTAAAACCTTAAACCCCAAGACACCCCACCAAGGCAGAAGGGCCTCGACCAAAGCCTGAAGCTCCAGAGGCAGCTCTGACCGGAGGAAGAACACATCGCCCTCAGTGTTGCAAGCCCCGGGTTGAGGGGTTTTAGGGAATGGGGTGTAGGGGTTTGTTTAGCTTAGGGTAGGGCTTTAGGGTTGGGGATAAGGGTTTAGGGATTCTCGGCTTTGGGGTTTGAGAGTGGTTTTAGGCTACGTAGTCTTAGGGGTGTGGAGTTTTAGAAATTAGTGGGCTTTAGAGTTTAGGGCTTTAGGGCTTTTTGGCTAGGCATTAGGATTTAGGGTTTAAGCCGAGGGAAAACAGCTAAGCATCAGCATATTCAAAGCCAGAAAGGCACAGAACAAGTGCGACACTTGAAGGTCAACGCCCTGAGTCCAAAACCTGAAGTTCCCGATGGTACTAGTAGTAGCAGAAGCAGTAGGAGTGGGAGTAGGATGCTAGGTTTCGATAGTTTATGTGACTCTCCGGTCTCTACGCCGTGTTCGGGGTTCCATAGAACTTCCGGAGGGCCAAAAGAGGCATCGTCTACAGAGTTAGGGTTTAGGGTTTAGGGTTTTTGGGGGTTTAGGGGTTTAGGGTTTAGGGTTTTTGGGGTTTTGGGGTTTTGGGGTTTAGGGGTTTAGGGTTTAAGGTTTAGGGCCTAGGGTTTAGGACCTTAGGATTTAGGGTTTAGGGGCAGGGATCTGTCTGAACCCTAAAGCGAGCATGCTGGGTTCTCCCTTGTTCTAGACAATGGTTGGAGATGTTCCTTTGCATCTCAGCTCGCTTCACACTTCGATGTGTGATTGAAACGTGTACTATGCCGCTGCAGCCTTCCAGCGGTTTAAACTTTGTTTCCGCCACTGAATCACTGCTATCTGACTACTATTTCTTCCCCCCCCCCACCCACAGCCACCCACCTACTCTGCTATTCTGTGGCAAAAACACCGTAAACTCTGAAAAAACACGATTTAAAACAACACTGCAAAAGCAAAAAACAACATGTAAACAACCTTCCCCTCCCCACACACATCCTTCCTGGCCTGTACTGACGAGCATGAAACGAAGCCGAAGCCTGCCAGATAGTCACTACTGGTCGATTGAATTTGGAGGAGAGAGGGTGATCCCATAATCGCTGATACCGGCCTTATAAATATCTCTGACAAGATCTGATAAGGGTATGCTTGAGGACATTGCTGCATGGAAGAAGGTTTTCAGAAATGTTGCAGCATGTAGCTTTCTAGGGACCACAGAGGGATACTGTTGCTGCTGAAATCTCGGGGCCCTGATTATTCCTTGTAATCAGGTTTTCGGGTTTAGGGCTGAGAGGGCTGGAATAATTGATGTGGAGGCATAGAAGGTAATTCAAAGTTGGACCACCTTTACTTAAGCCTTTTGATGTTGCTACACTTCTGATATACACGACTGTAATTGGTGTTTGAGACTTGGGTGCATAGTACACTTAGTATAGTATGCACTGCCGGAAGGACGGTAGCACAAGCATGTGGGGGGAAAGCTACTCGTCTAAGCACAAAGCCCGAAGCCCTTCAAACAAAAACGAAGCTCCTGCACTACACACCCTTTACACACCTCTAAGTCATGAGAATTGTGTTGCAAGGTCTATACATCCTTATCTGTAACCTGACGAACAGTATCCCAATGCGGTATCAAGAGAGTCATACTATGATCTGCCCGAAGTTCTACCCCGAAACTCTCTTATAGTCCTTGAGGCCCTAAACCCTAAACCCTGTCTGCCCCGAAACTCTCTTATAGTCTTAAAGTCACTAAGGCCCCTGTATTGGACCCCAGAGCAGACCCGGCCTTTTTCTGGGTTGAAGACTTTGACGGTGCCGTACTGCTTTCCAGATCCCACCTCCGCGAGCAGCTCTGGATAGGTGGTTTGAAAAATCTCCTTCGATGGGGGTTTGAGGGTGTTGATAACTAGAAGAGCGTCTTGGTGCAAATTACAGCATGGTCGTGATGTTCTATATAGTGTCATGAGTTACGGAGGACTCTACAATACAAGCCGGGCCAAGGGTTTTGGGAGTTTGGGGCTTTAAGGGCCGGGTGTTGAGGACTCTTTAGGGCGCTTTGGGTGAAGCTCAGGATCAGGGCGGTTTGCAGGCTTAGGGAAGCCTAGTAGTGCTAGGTGCCAGCAGCGCTAGTAGTGCTAGTGCTGGCACTCCTTCTCCTACTACAACGACGACGACGAATTACTACTACTAACGACTACTACTACTGTACTACTGCGACGAACCTCACCATGAAAACGCCATGCTACAGAACAGCAAAGCTTCGAATTGCTCTATCTCATGGGCCTCTTCTTGCGCCCAGATCTTGCCACAGGAGACCCATTACAGATGGGGTTCTTGATCCGTCATCCTGAAACTACGTGATCTTGCAACCCTTACACCACATCGCTTTATGTTGGGCTGGATCTTGCGATCCATGTCCAGCTCCCATAAATAGTTCGAGACTCCATGGAGCAGCGGCGAGCCTGCATGTAGACGGCCTGTGCGCTAAAGAAAGAGTTAGCGAGTTGAGTGTAGAGTTCCAGGCTAGGGGGTGCAACTTGGGAGACGAGTCCGCCATAACAGAGACAATCACCCTGAACGCTGGATGTGTGCTTTGTTGGGTTTGCTGCGCCCTACATTAACCATTTTGTTGCTTGCCTGCAGTGGTGTCTGGGCTTCTCAGTCAGAGGGTTTGGGACTTCGTAGAGCTCAGAATACAACATCGCATAATGTAACATGATTGATTATGACTTTATTATACAAAGACACAATGTAGCTATATATCTGCAACTATGCCTATACCAATGTCTATATGCGAGCCTTAGATGCTTTCCTGTGAACCCTTGCACATACACTAAGCTCTATAGACTTTACACTACTTGGACTCAGCCCTAAATAAAAAATCTGAATCTTGAATTTCGGAGGGCATTCAGAGTTATGCGCATGTATGCAGGCGGAAACACATACACAACTGCATCTACAGATCCGTGTCCACGACTGCAATTGCAGATGCGCGCAAGGCAACGTAAGTAACACACAACACCACTTCTACAACTTTCTCTTGGTCCCTGGATGCCTAAACCCTGAAAGCCCTTAAACCCCAAAACCCTAAACCCTGAAAGCCCTAAACCCCTAAACCCTAAACTTCCAAACCCTATTTAAACCCCAAGAACCCGAAACCAGGGAAGCGAGAACGCTTGAGCCTGCTGTGCTGCGAAAGGATTTCCCATCGCTGCAGCCTTCATGGGGTCGTTTGGTTGATGGACGAGGGGTTTCAGGGCTTAGGGTCTTTTGGTGAAGCGCTCTTCATACAGGTCATTCAGATTCGGAAAATGCCGCCTACAGAGCACCCGTGGAGTTCTGGCGACTGTCTCGGCAAGGAGGGAAGAACCAAACGTCATCCAGCATCACTGCAACTCCTTTTCGTTCCCATGCCGACTTCTGGGAGCTGAGAACCCAGTGCTGAGTCCTGCAAGCCGAACTGTCTGCTTCCCTTGATGTTTCCAGAAAGGTTTTGGGCCTCGGGCCTACATAGGCTTCACCTCCGACGGTAGGGTTCAAGAGCAGGCCTCTAAGTTCGGGTTCCATTGTGAGGCCGTTTAAAGAGCGGGGACCACTGGCCGTGAATCCCTGGGTCACAGTAAACCCTCAGACGCAAATGAGTCCGCGGCATACGCATTGGGATCCATGCCTCCGGAGGTTCAAAGACTAGGGTTTAGGGGTTTAGGGTTTAGGGTTGCATTGCTGGGCTTTGCTTTTGTGCTTTCGGGGGGTGTTGTGCACATGCTGCTCTATGATCCTTTGTATGGAGACACCCATTCTGGTTCGATTGACGAAATCCCAGTCGGATGCTCTATCTCTGCACATCTATGTCTAGTCTATATATATATAATACAATATGCAAATATATATATATATATATATATATATATATACATATATATATATATGTATGTATATTGCTTATAGTATATAATGACAGTGTATACTCTACCATACTACCTTGCGAAAAGCTCGGGCCCATACCCATCGCACAGCCGCCACAAGCCCTGCAGTGCGCCACCCGTGAAGGAAGCAAGCGGGAGCTCGAACTCAATTCGAATCTGTTCGGAACTCGAGTTGGGAGTTTCCGAAACTTAGGGGTACCATACTTGGGGGTCCTTATAATAAGGAACCTGCTATTTAGGGTGCTACATTAGGGTCCCCTATTTTCGGAAACTGCCAATTGTCTGCAAGCACCGAAGTAATGCGCGATAAGGGAGATCGTAGGAGAAACCTGTTCCGGAACAGCCTGTACTTTCAAGCTGAGACCCCGGCATGCCGTAAGCCTGCAGAGACAGCTTGCTTGGAAAACTGCGATGCATAGCACAGACCACCGAGACGCCCACACTCGCACATTACATGTACTGTCATATACCTTAAATATGAACCCTAAGCTCTGCATAACCCCTACAAAGAAAAACCGTCTACAATGCCAAAGCCTAAACCCCGTACATTCCAGGAGACCTAAACTCGTCACACCCCCAGACGATGAAGTCTGAAAACTCATAGGAAAATGTTGCACTTAAGTTCTTGTATAGGTGTGTAAATATACATACATACATACATACATACATACATACATGGACACATACATACATACATACATACACATATATATATATATATATGCATGTGTATGTATTGTATTTGTTCGCAATGATGTAGTGTATCACACAGTCCAAAAACCTGACATTTAATTCTAAGGCGCACTAAAACCTTACGCTGACATTTCAGACAGCTGCCTGCATCATTTGCTGCTGAAGCATGGCCTCTCTTTGAGATTGATTTTCCGGTGGCTTTCAGGGTTTAGGGTTTTGGGGCTTTTAGGTATTAGGGTTTTGGGGTTTAGGGCTTTCAGGTTTGGGTTTCGGGGTTTGGGGCTTTCAGGGTTTATGGCTTTGGGGCTTAGTGCTTTCAGGGTTTTAGAGCTTCGAGGGTTTGGGAGTACACGTTTGAAAGAGGGCTCAGAGTCTTCCACGAGCTCCATGGTGGTTCTCTGTGGATTCCTCATGTCTGTGTGGTTCTCGGGCTGGCCCGAAACAGGTTATACGTGGGAGCTCAGGGTTGAGGACCGTGAGGCAGAGGATCTCGGTTGCTGAGTTTATAAGCCCCAAAAAGTATACACTTTCAGTTTTATAGTGGGTAATATTATCCTAAAGGTGTATCCACTCAGCTACTAAGGGATAGAGCTGCCCTGGATGGGTAGAATGGATCGCTGGCCGAGACAGTCGACTAAGTTCTTCGAGGGCAAAGCAACTTGAAAATAGGTTTTGGCTGATGCTGATGGTCATAATGACGACGATGATGCTGCCGATGAGGATGAGCATGAGGCTTGTGATGAACACTGATGACGATGGTGACAATGATGATGGTGCGGCTGCTGCTGCTACTGCTGCTGATGATGATGATGATGCGAATGCCGTGCTTGAAACTGAAAGGAGGCAACCGGTATCAGTGTAATAGTGAGTGCAACATACGTAGAGACATGCATGCATGCATACATTTGCTCATACATGTTCATTCGTTCTTTCGTTCCGCCCTTCCTTCATTCCTCCATTCATTGATTCATTGATTCATTGTTTCATTCATTCATTCGATCGATTCCTTCCATCCATCCATTCATCCATTCATTCAATTTATCCATGCATCCGTCCATCCATGCACGCATGCATGCATGCATTCCATTCATTCCTTCCATCCTGCATGCATGCATTCATTTGTTCATTCTTGCATTTCACTGCATTTCGCTTCATCCGTTCATTCAATGGTTCGTTCATTTCACTCATTTCATATCATTTCATGCCATTCCAACCCATTCCATTTGCTTCATGCATGCATGCTTGCATGCGTGCATTCATTCTTTCTCCACTCATTCATTCATACGTGCATACAGACCTCTCACCCTCCGAAGTGAGTTTCCACAGCAGTCTTCCACGATGCTGCTGCCTGCTGCATGAGAGCCGGGTCCTGACCATAGACCTCCGACGAAGCGGAACTATCCAAGGGTTCATGGGGCTTCCATGTTTATATTAGCAGCAAGGGTGTGGCCTCGAGCTTGATACTGACCCTAACGCCCCAAATCTCAACATAGTCCAAAGATTGTCCAAAGTGCACCGAAATAGTATGGTCTTTGGGCCTAGAAGCATTAAACGACAAATCCTCAGCGCCTCAGCATGTGATGGAAGCTCGTCAGTTGACTACCCGGCAACATAGAGTTGTGACTGTAGGGTCTCGAAGACACGTTGCATCAGTGATGTTAGGCTGCGGCGAATATAGACAGTATTCAGTGTAGGTTTTTCACTGCCCCGGGTTCTTGCACCGTGCCTGCGTAGGATCCGCCATCTGCATCTGCTGTTGCATGAGCTGCTGCTGGGGGTCCCAAAGCATCTGCTGCTGCTGGAGCTGCGACTGCTGTGCCATCAAAGCCGCCTCTGCCTCTTTGTTGGCTTGGTTGGCTGCAGTCTGTGCTTCCTTGTCTGCGGCTGCCTTCGCTGCCGCCTCCTGCGTCTGCTTTGCCAGCCGCTCAGCGATTTCCTTGGCGGCCTGTGCCGTGTTTGTGGGAATCTGGGCCTCTGCGGGCTGACCTTCAGCTTGTGCCTGCCCATCCTTTTGCTCATCTTCTTCTGCCTTCTTCTTGGCAGCTTCGGCCCGTGCCGCTTCCTCCTCTGCAGCTTGCTTCGCCTTCTTCTCTTCCTCGATCCGCACACGTGCCCGATCCTTCAGGGGAGATGGCGTTGCCCGTGAAGGCCGCGAAGGACGCCGATCCCGAGAGGGCCGCCGTGACCGCCGGCCACCACGGCGCGAGCGCGAGCGCCGCCCTCGCCGTGACCGCGAGCGCCGTCGCGAGCGAGACCGCCGCCTGCCAGAGGGCGATCGGCGAAAGTGGCGCCGGACGTAAGGAGAGGATGAGCTTGAGGCTTTGCGCGCTGGCGGCTTGCCCGCTTCCGTCTCCTGAGGCTTCTCAGTCGCTGGAGCAGGTGTTTCTCCATCCGCCGCTTGGGGTGGCGGCGCTGCTGTCTCAGAGGCTGGCTCAGGTGGAGCTGACGGCTCCGGTGGAGCTGATGGCTCCGGAGGAGGCGCAGGCTCAGGCTCAGGCGGAGGTGATGGTTCGGGAGGCGGCGCAGGAGCTGGCTCAGGAGGAGGTGCAGGCTCTGGAGGAGGTGCTGGTTGCGGTGCTGGTTCCGGCAAAGGCGGTTGAACGGGAGCTGGCTCAGGAGGAGCAGGCTCGGGTGGTGCTGCTGGCAGTGGTGGTGGCGGCGTGGGGGGTGGTGTGGGAGGTGGTGGTGCTGGCGGCTCTGTAGGCGGCTCAGGCACTTTTGTAGCAGTCGGCTCTGCTTTTGCAGGCGCTGACTCTGTTGGCTGTGGGGGCGGAGGCTTGGTCTTCTGGAAGAGCTGCTGCAACTTCTGCAGCTTGAGCAGCGCTTCGAGGTCTTTTGCACTTTGCTCTGCCTCAACCGGAAGGGATGTCATGGGCACCAATCCTGCCTACACCGACCTTCCCCTCAGCCCTAAATCCTAAAACAAAGAGAAACTCCAAATCCTGAAAGCTACAACAATCCACCCAATGCCCACGTCTCCAGACCCGAAAACCCTATTAAAAAAAGCCCTACAATGCCTACAATGGCCATGAACCCTGTCAACTCTAAGACTCGACGATCCCCACTCCCTACAACCCCATATCCTGGGCTTTATAAGTAACCTGGGAGAAAAAAGTATACACTTTTGTTTCATAATGGTTTTTTTAAGAAAAAAGTATACACTTTTATTTCATAATGGTTCTTTTAAGGAAAAAGTATACACTTTTATTTCATAATGGTTCTGTTAAGGAAAAAACTATTAAAGTATGGTACTCCAAAGCCCAGTATCTTCCAACCCAAAACACCGAAGAAAGCCTCGGCCATGTTCCAGACTCACCTCTGGGCGGCTCGACGCCAGAGCCTTCCGAAGACTAATAGGGCCGGTGGGGTTCTTTGTTTAGGGATCCTACTATGGCTTTTAGTGGGGGTCCTATTCATTATTTTGGTTCAGTGTTATGGCCAGAAGGATCTGCGGATTCTGAGTTGTCCACAGTGCGAGTTGAAATCAGATCCTGGGCAGATGGGGTACATTAGTGTAGGTGTGTTGAAGCCTTGGCCATAAAGCCGTATAGAAACGATTAGAACTGGAATACACAAGACACACGCACACTTATTCAATGAAAGTAAACCGATGCAGGATACCAGCGTCGACAGGCTGACAAAGCAAAGCACCTACAAACCCCAAAGCGCACATATGTTCCCAATTCCCGAACTTAGGCAAGCCAAAGAAGAGCAAACCAAAACAAACATAGGAGCATAAATCGGGTCACCTGGGACGACCCAGGTGGAGTTTATAAAAACAATTGTGTTAAGCTTCCCCAAGAGAGACTGCCGGCAGTCGAAAGTGCATGGGAGCCATCATGAAAAACAAGATGTACAGAAGTCACAAGAACAAGAAGGCTCGTGAATATAGATGAATCTCGCGATTCATGAGGCCGTCGCCTCTACATGGCACACCATAAAGGTAGGTAGGAGAAGGTTTAGGGTGCAAAGCATCTTTCTTTCAGGAGCTTTCTGGACAAACCGCGGTCTAACCTTCCCTCACGCTCGGGGCCTTAGTACTTACAATAAGGATTTCGGGCATGTTATCGTCTTATTAGATAGGGCTGAGCCCAAAGGTGAAGTAACAATAATCGTAATATAGAAGTCTGAAGAATTTCTGAGTTCAAGTATCCCCTCATAAAGTACATTATGCGTGCCAGACCCCAAAAACCTATTCTAAGAAACAAGGCCAATTTGTTCACATCTCCTAGAACCCTCGATGATAGTAAACCTTCTAGCGCCATAGATCCCTTCAAAGAACCCTCAAAGGAACCCTACGATATTATTTGAGGCCCCAATATCATTCATAAGCTCCAGGTCCACCACGTCATCCCTGCCTGCTGTGGAAGCCTTTTGGTGCTATGCGCTGTAAGGCCTGGCCCAAGGTAGCTGTACAAACACTGCAGGGTTCCGGGTTTAGGGTTTGCATATGGTAACATACTGACATCTTCCTGACAAGATCTGAGACATTCGGATTTATGGCTTGTCACTATTGAGCAGGAAGCCGAACACTTCGAGAGCTGTTGTTGGAGTTAGATGGGGAACTGTCTGCTTTGCACGCATCTCAGAGAGACAGCTGCTGCGGAAGTAGGGGCGCCGAGGAAGCCCACAGCGAGATTCCTCCATCCAGGTTTCTCTACACAGATGCTGGCCATCGACGATTTCCTCTCACTCGGGCCGTCGGCACCACGTGAGCCAGCATCAGCCAGCTCTCAACAGCCTTGCGACGGGAAGCCCCTGACTAACTGCCGCGCGTCGGCCCTGACACGGGGATGATTGCATGGTTGCCAGCGCACTTCTGCTGAGACAAGACGATGTCCTTAGCCTCCTGATCCTGTCTCGATTGGGGTTCCTGCCTGCTGTGGACAGCGACCGGTAGCACATCACTTCACTTTGCAATCCTCGGCCTTAACCAAGATGCCGCAACCGGCCTCCAAAATTTAGGTTTCCTTCAGGAAGCGCCAGGCGTGTGCGTTTGGGTGCAACNCTTAACCAAGATGCCGCAACCGGCCTCCAAAATTTAGGTTTCCTTCAGGAAGCGCCAGGCGTGTGCGTTTGGGTGCAACACGCCTTCACACGAAGGGTTGCATTTCAGAGTCACTTACCATCTATCTTACGAACTTGCGGACAAAGCTTTGACTTGGGTGACTGTGGCCTTGCAGCTGTCTCTGCTGCTCCTGGGCAACTTCGAGTGAACCACTGAGCGTATTGTTAACTACACAGCACAGAGCCAGAAGTTGTGGAAGTAGGGCTGTGGAGGAANGGTGACTGTGGCCTTGCAGCTGTCTCTGCTGCTCCTGGGCAACTTCGAGTGAACCACTGAGCGTATTGTTAACTACACAGCACAGAGCCAGAAGTTGTGGAAGTAGGGCTGTGGAGGAAGCCGATCTGTCCTGCAAATGATTCGGCTTCTCTACACAGCTGCCGGCCGTCAACGATTTTCGCTCACTTGGGCCGTCGGCACCACGTGAGCCAGCATCAGCCAGCTCTCAACAGCCTTGCGACGGGAAGCCCCTGACTAACTGCCGCCGTCGGCCCTGACACGGGGATGATTGCATGGTTGCCAGCGCACTTCTGCTGAGACAANGTGAGCCAGCATCAGCCAGCTCTCAACAGCCTTGCGACGGGAAGCCCCTGACTAACTGCCGCCGTCGGCCCTGACACGGGGATGATTGCATGGTTGCCAGCGCACTTCTGCTGAGACAAAACGATGTCCTTAGCTTCTTGAGCCTGTCTCGATAGGGTTTCCTGTCTGCTGTGGGAAGCGACCAGTATCACATCTCTCCACTTTGCAATCCTTGGCCTTAATCAAGATGCTGCAACCGGCCTCCAACATTTCAGGCTTCCTTCAGAGTCACTTACCATCTATCTTAAACGCTTGCGGAGAAAGATTTGACTCAGGTGACTGTGGCCTTGCAGCTGTCTCTGCTGCTCCTGGGCAACTTCGAGTGAACCACTGAGCGTATTGTTAACTACACAGCACAGAGCCAGAAGTTGTGGAAGTAGGGCTGTGGAGGAA
>BGNK01002694.1:12868-36040 GCA_003297005.1 Symbiodinium sp. clade A Y106
GTGAGCCAGCATCAGCCAGCTCTCAACAGCCTTGCGACGGGAAGCCCCTGACTAACTGCCGCCGTCGGCCCTGACACGGGGATGATTGCATGGTTGCCAGCGCACTTCTGCTGAGACAAGACGATGTCCTTAGCCTCCTGATCCTGTCTCGACAGGGTTTCCTGTCTGCTGTGGGAAGCGACCGGTAGCACATCACTTCACTTTGCAATCCTCGGCCTTAACCAAGATGCCGCAACCGGCCTCCAAAATTTAGGTTTCCTTCAGGAAGCGCCAGGCGTGTGCGTTTGGGTGCAACNCTTAACCAAGATGCCGCAACCGGCCTCCAAAATTTAGGTTTCCTTCAGGAAGCGCCAGGCGTGTGCGTTTGGGTGCAACACGCCTTCACACGAAGGGTTGCATTTCAGAGTCACTTACCCTCTATTTTAAGCACTTGCGGACAAAGATTTGACTCGGGTGACTGTGGCCTTGCAGCTGTCTCTGCTGCTCCTGGGCAACTTCGAGCTTAAACTATCTTGTAACTGTACTCCCAAGCAGTCTTCCAAAACGGGCCCTGGCGGCTCACACTTCACGTGCCTCTCGTGCCTTGAAATGTACCCCTCAGCCAACATGCAGGAAAGACGAAACTGTAGACGGGCGCTCAAGCTCCCCGCCAAGCAGAGGAAGCCAAATTTTCCAGAGCACTTCAAGCAGAACTCTAGAAACAAGCTGTGCAAAAACATGTCGTGCCTGGAGTTCAGCATGAGCCTCTGAGTGACAGGCGGGTCGGGCAGAAGCTACACAGGAGCGGAAACCCTGAGACTCCAATATGCCTGCAATATTATCATATCCTGACTTCTCCCATAAACATTATAGACCTCCCTTGCGACTTCCTAGCTATGATATATTGGAGTCTCTGGGAAGATCAAGTACGTCGGGCTGGCTGGCTGAAGTCACCAGGGCTGACGGCGCATGGGCATTCGCGAAAGCAGCGGATGCTATGCTACTTTAGGGCTGCAGGGCTAATGGAAGGGCTAATTTGGGGCTGCTACAGTTACTAGTAGGTGGCTTGTTCTTGTGTTTGGCTTGTTGGGCGTTGTATGGCCTACCTAGTTGGACGGGTTTTCCATACTAGTCTGTGACTTGTCAGCCGAGCTTCAGGTCATTGCAAACAAATCAGACTATGCAGCAAGATGCTATCTTGTACTATTCAGTTCTACTCTGTTCTATACGATACTTTACTGTATACTATTACTATGATATCCGACACTATATTGAAACATACAAAAATCAAAGTGAGGGATGAGCCGTGGGGGCTTAGTGTTGAGGGCTCCCTGTAGCACCGTGAAAAGCGCAGTGGGCAGAGTTCCCTGGCGGACCGCTTCGAGAAAGAAGGGGCGGCGCGGGTTTGGGCTTACATTCTTTTGAAGAGGTTTAGAAGTTGGGTTCGATTCAGGGCTTTAATTTGCAAGAGGGAATGTCGGATGCCTGGATTTTCAACTTTGTACAGGGTGCGCAAAGCCTTCCTACCGAGCATGGTAGCCCTGCATAACTGGTACTCGTACTTCCGTATTTACCTACGCTCTTACCCCCAAACCCTCTTCTAACTATTGGTACGGGCCCGTAGAGCACCATCCCATACAAAAGCATGCCAAGGCGAAGTCAAACCCTGAACCCTATCACCCTTAATCCTAAACCCTCGACCCTGAACCCTATAAGCCCTAAACCGGGAACCCTAAACCCTATAAGCCCTAAACCGGGAACCCTAAACCCTATAAGCCCTAAACCCTGAACCCTAAACCTTATAAACCTTCAAAAGTGGAAGCGGAGGTTGGCTGGAGCACCGCTGTCCGCCATCTCGCGGCCCTGCTCCACAAGCTTCGCAGAGGACTCGGAAAGCAGGAAAAGACAAGGTTAAGGTTTAGGGTTTAGGGCTTAGGGTTTAGGGTTTAGGGCTTAGGGGCCCATAGGCTTTTTAGGGTTACTGTCAGGGTGTATAGGGTTAAGGGTGTAAAGGTCATAATGAGGGTTTCTAGAATTTGGGGTTGAGTCAGGGCGTAGGGGGTCACAAATCTGCTTCCACCCCAAAAGGAAACTTTCCGGTTTGAGGGCTTGGATTCAGGGTCTTGCACCTGCGAAAATTTAGGGCTTGCAGGCTATAAATTATAGGTTTTAGGGATTTTAGGGTTGAAGTTTTTGGTGGTACGGGGGTTCAAAGTTCAGGCTCACACACTCACCAAGACGTCCGCTTGTAAAAACCCAGAAGCTCATTCCCACTCAGCGAGCCGAAACCCTGCATGACACTCGACATCCTGAAATTAAACCCTCTGCTGTCGAACTTAGCTGCAACATCCTGGCACCGACGTCCAAGAGCCGCGCTTCGCCGGATCCCCCCAGCCCTGGAATGCCACCCTGGCAGAGCTGAACTTTTCGGATTCAAGGGCGTTCAGGCCTGGTGGTAGAGGTGTCCGCAATACGTACTCCAGCATCATTTAAGGTGATCATCGCCTCAACCCTTACACTCCTCGGAAAGCCCTAAACCACTGGAACTACATACACTCGTTGCTGGCCTGCGCAGGCAGCGTCAACGAGGACTGAGGCAGAGTCAGCGAGGACTGCACTCGCTCTGAGGCATGCTTCCTTACGCCTCGGCTGGGAGGCTCATTTGGTGTTCTGGGACAAAAGACGGAGCTCAAGTCTCCAAAACTTCTGACTGGACCGGTATGAAAGCTGCAGCCTTTCCCCCCTGCCCCTTCCTTCTTGATCTGCCCCTCCCTCCTCCTCCTCCTCTTCCTCCTGCTCCTCCCCTCCTCATCTCCTCCTTCTCTTGTTTCAAATCCTCTTAAGCATGTGCTGTCAATGCCGGGAAATGTCTACATGCGATCTTAATGAGTGAGGTTCGAGAAGGGACTCAGTCTTTCGGCTTCAAGCCAAGGCCTAGGCCGAGCCTCAAGAGAAAGCACTGGGGTTTAGGGCTTATAGGGATTAGGGCTTGAATATGTTTACAGGGTCTTCAAACAGTTCGGGCGAATACACTGGCCGCAAATTCAGGATTTACGCTGTGCTATATTGTTCAAACTTGTGCTACCATAAACTCGTAATTCCAGAACCCCGATTGAAAAAAAAAAACCTCCACATGCCTCTCAACCAGATGCCATGCCGCAAGGGGGATAGGAAATGCTACCGAGATGCGGCTCATTGAGGCAGCGACATGGCTCCATGCGCTCGAAAACGCTAGAATGATGCGAACAACAAGACCCTTGAAACAGGTCCCTTGCCACTGTAGGGTTTTGCAGCACTTCAGAGAGCGGTTGTGGGCTTCTGGAATGTTTTCAGGTCGGCTTCCCGTGAAGGAAAACGGCTCGCTAGGAAAGGAACGTGGCTGAATAACAGGACCAAAGCTTGAACAATGCTACCTGCCTGTACAAGTGTATCGGAACCCGGACGCAGATCATTGCAACTGCTCAGGCACCTCCTCTAGTATCTGGGGCCCAATGCTCCCGGCTGCCAAGCGAGGGCTTCGACAGAAGGACCTAGAGGACGTATGGACAAGATGCCATAAAATTGGACCTGGGTGTTCTAACCCTGTGTTCGCGACTGGGTCAAAACCAGCCCCAAACCCCTACAGAACCGCCTGAACTCTAAACCCTAAGTCTTAAACCCTCAACCCTAACCCCTAAACCCCAAACCCTCCAAGCAAACCCTAAACCTCGAAGCCCACTGGGCCGATAAAGCTTGGAGGTTCCGAGACTCGCACGTTAAAGACCTTAATGGCAAGGGGTGTTTAGCATGGGACACCCACCAAGGGTAGTACTGGGCAACCTAGAGCAGCAAAATCGCCTTCCAGGCTTCCTGGTACCACCTCAACATGCCCTTTCTTGCGTTCTTGGGGCTTGGGGGGGAGGCTGGGGTGGAAAGGCTTGGGATTAAAGGAAACTCTGCCTTCTTACTAGAAGCCCGGGGCTGCCGCTTCGCAGTCTTCGCATTTTTCCCCCTGTGCTCAGGCTCCCCACTGCTTTCGGCATTCGGGGGAGAGCGCAGCCCCATAGCATGTAGTCAAACTTCTATCTACGAAAGTATACCAGTGTAGCATAGTATACTGTAGTATAATTAGTTTATACTATATATACCCGACATCAGCAAGCAAATGCAAACTAAGTCCTTCTCCAAAGCTCGTTCGAGACAGTCTGCACAAAACCCTATGTGCCGAGGCAAGACAGCATTCACGACGAAGCCTCTCCGCCAGAAACTGGAATCCGAGAACCCAACCTGGGGCTTTTCTCCTAGACCGTATTGTTGAACCTCACAAGCTGTCATATACGGGCCTGAATAGTTAGAATAGGGTTTGGGGGTAACTATAATATGCCTATCATCATAACAAGGAACCCCCAAAACCCTATTCTAATTTTTAAGGCCCCTACAGTAGACCCTATCAGCCGTAAACCCTCGTCAGACCGGACCTGCCAAGACAGTACAAGACATAAGCCCGCACAGCCTCAACTACCCTACACACCTGGCTACGGCCACTAGACCCAAAAGCCTAAGCCCCAACCTAAACCCCGAAACCCTATAAACCCTAAGCCGAAGTTACTAGGGCCCTAACGGACCCCTAAACCCGAAACCCTTAAACCCTTAAACCCTAAACCCTTAAACCCTTAAACCCTAAACCGCTAAACCCTAAAACCCTAAGCCCTTAAACCCTTAAACCCTTAAGCCCTTAAACCCTAAACCCCTAAACCCTTAAACCCTAAACCCTTAAACCCTAAGCCCTAAACCCTTAAACCCTTAAACCCTGAAACCCTGAACCCCTAAACCCCAAACCCTTAAACCTTTAAACCCTTAAACCCTAAACCCCTAAACCCTAAAACCCTCTATAAACCCTAAACCCTAAACCCTTAAACCTTAAACCCTTAAACCCCAAACCCTTAAACCCTAAACCCTTTAACCCTATAAGCCCTATAATACCCTTAGGGGGCTTCCCTCTCCCCCTCCTCCAGAAAGGCGGCGCCCCCGGAGCCAATAAGGTCTGGCTCCGGACACTGGGCTCTTGCTAAGGGATTTTATTTTTGTGGTACTCCAGTATACTATAATCATACTATAACATACTATAATATGCCATAATATACTAGAATAGGGATCTATGGCAACTAATAGGGTTTCCTTATTATGGTAACTCATATTAAATTCCTTAACAAGAACCCAGGACAGGATTGCCAGCTGGGGATCTGCGGCTTGAGCCTTTCAAGGCTTGTTGGGCCTTAAGCGTTTGAGCTTAGGGTTTAGGGTTTCGGGTTTAGGGTTTCGGTTTAGGGTTTAGAGCGTTTCAGCTTAGGGCATACTGGCAGAGGCTTGCCTCAAGAGAGCTTGACGTGGAATCTGCAGCGTTAAGTCAACCTCTAAGACCCTGTCTGCAAAGGTTGTAAATGGGGGTTTCCGAAAATAGGGGACCCTACTATAGTACCCTAAATATGGGATCCTCATTATAAGGACCCCAAAAAGAGGTACCCCCAATTTTTGGAAACTCCCAAATGGCGGCATGATTACTGTCGTTGTTGTCTGCAGACGGAGTTTATGGAACTCAGAGTCTACCGCGCACCATTGAACCGCATTTCTAAGCCACCTGCTCACCCCCGAATCCGATTGCGTGCCTGGGAACAAACCCTACTGAAACCTCTCCCCGAGACTTTACTAGGTGGGGCTGTTAAAGCTTTTGAAAAATATGAGTACGTAAGATCCTCTAAAGCCCAATAAGGGAAAATATAAAATGTCCCAAGGCCCTACCTAGTTCAACAAACACTTGAAACCCAAAGCTTTGGCGCTGGACCCTAAACCCCGAAAGCCCTAAACATAACAAGGAACCCAAAGCTAAAGACTTAACCTAAGACCCAGAGCCCTACATCCCCTGAGCCATTTCAGGTTTTTGCTGAAGGTTTTAGGGCTAAAAAAACCGACCCTTTCAGGGTTTAGGATCTGGGGAATTCAGACTAAGGGTTTTTTTGGGGGGTTTAGGATCAAGGGTTCCTTTGAGGGCATAGGATTTAGGGTCTCTTTAGGGGCATAGGCTTTCGGGTCTCTTTGAACCTAGACTCCCCACCTACCCTCTATTTTGTCCTAAATACCCCCATCAAGGACCATAAGGGCTCTATTAATTAAAGGTTAACTTGGGGTTCCAGGCATGTTCTGATAATTTAGGTGCCTTTTAAAATTTAGATAAGGAAACTTCAAAGCCTAAAGACGAAAACCCTAAAACCCTAAACCCTAAAGCCCATAAACCCTAAAATCCTAAACCCTAAACCCTAAAGCCCTAAAGCCCTAAAGCCCTAAACCCTAATGACCTAATGGTTGACCCAGGCCCAGGTTCGAGCCATGCAGCCAAGGATTCCCTGGCCGGCGGGTGAAACCGAGGATTGCGCCACAAACCTGGGACCTGTCCTACGCTTCCCTTTACAGGGTTCCGTTATAAGGGTTACTTTAGGGGTTTCTTTTGGGTTCCTTTAAAGGGTGCCGCGACAAAGGCCACTTGAAGGGTTTCTTTCGGGGTCCTTTAAAGGGGTTTCGGTGGATTCTGGGGAGTGATTTGAATCTTTTCTATATGATCTTGGAGGTTGGGAGGTTCAGGCTTCTGGATGGGGGGGGGAGGGTTTAGGGTTTAGGGTTTAGGGTTCGCATTTAGTGTTCTGTTGTCGGGGTCACTAGAGTACGATATGGGTGGAGGGCTCTTAGGTTGGTGTAGGGAAAAAATTCACACAGTGGAAACGTCGCATGTGCGAGTGCTGGCTGTGCGTCACTTGGACCTGTGGCAGTCCTGGCAGAAGGAAATGCCAAACGGAATTACAAGCGGAAGGAGCTGGCTTTCGGGCTTTGCACGGGAACTGAAAAGAGTTCACAGGGGTTACAACACGGCATGTAAAGACAATCTAGATAGCAACAACCTATGATCAGGGTGGCTAGCATTCATTCACCATGCTTCGCTGAAACATAGGCCTCACATTCCAACACATACCCACAGCCATAATTCACAATAGCGGAGCAGAATACTTAGAATCGAGTTTTGGGGTATAGTTCTAGTATGCCCTTGCATTGCATGTTCTCAGACGAGGTGATCTCAGTTTGCTAAATTAGTAGGTTCGGACTACAGCGTGCACTTGAGGGCGAGCCCGTGGTCTCGGAATACAGGAGCAATATTGATTGGAACAGGGGGGGTCTACTATAGCATACATTTTAGCAGAGTGGGTCTATATCAAAGTACGCAGAAACAATCATAAGGAACCCCAAGGTTTGATATCTGCGAATATTCCGCATAGTGAAATGTATACTAAAACCCCTGACCCTAAACCCTAAACCCTAATTAACACAGAAACTATCATAAGGAACCCTACGGATTGGTATCGGTGATTTGTCCGACTTCTGCCTCCTTACTGTGAGGTTCTTCGATTACTCCAAAGCCTAAACGGAGGTGTATGTCCTGGTGTAGAACCCCTACAGCTTTACAGTGCCTTTCATTCATGCTGAACTCAAGGTAAGTTTTCAAAACCCTGCATGCCTCAACCTCTACGTCCCCCAAACTCACAACCGGTCGATGACGTCTTAAGAAACCTTCCTCACCACAAGACAGGGTGGGGGCCCCTGTAGAAGTACCACACTTCTGAAACTGAGGCAGTCTTCCTAGGGTTTCGGGTTTAGGGGTTTAGGGTTTAGGGTGTTAAGGGGTTTGAGTGGAACACAGATTTAGGGATTTCGGGCTGAAGGTCAGCCTGTAAACTTGGGGTGTCAGTACATACAAACCCTTCCGGTACGGACCTATTTGGGCGGCATGGAAGTTTGATCCCAGATGATCTCAGTCAATTCAAGCACATGGGATGTAGTGTTGAGATTGTTCGAGGCAGTTGGCGACTAGCACTGTCCTGAAGCGTGCAGTATTTGCTTGTGCCAGCGGGTTAGCTGTTTCTTCTCATCTTCGTCCTCTGCCTCCTGTAGATCATCATCATTCTCCTTCTGGAGCATGATCACAACCATGAGCAGCCGCATCAGCACTGAGTCACTGCTTGCTGTCACCGTCTCATCAACCTTACCCCAATTCAAATGTTGATCCCACTACGATAATGACCTCCCTCATAATCACCACACCACGCCCGCATCATGTAGTCGCGTCTAACCCTAATCACAAACCCCCAACTCGCCAACGTGTCGACCTCTTGGGACGGCCGTCCGAGGAAGCCAGTCTTGTCACATGCGAGAAGCCTGGCTAGAAGTAGCCCAAAAGGTGTGTTTCCAGTGTTGGTGTTAGGACGGCGGGGTTATAAGATGTAAGGTCCAGGCTGGTCCAGGTAACAGGCAGCTGAATTTCTTCCCGGGCGTGAGGGCTTCTGAGGGGTTGGCCAAATTGAAATGTCAAGGCTTTGCGGTGCTTGTTTTCCAAAACCACTCCATGGAAAAAGCAGCTCCGACATACGTACAGAGTCGCAAGTGGCGAATATCTTGATGATCCTGAAAAGGGTGACATGAAAGGAACATCGAATATGCCGAAACCCGACATCCAGCCTGCTAGCAGCAGGGGAGCATCTTGCGTAGCAGATGCAGAAAGGATGCCAATACACCGGTACTGACCTGGGACGGGTTTAGGGCTTCGGGGGTTGGGGACGTGGGTCGTTGCAAAATGGGAAAACATCCATTCAAGTAGGCATGTATCCCCCCTAAACCGTATGCGACAGAGAACTCCTTGTAAACCAGTGGCCAGCTGAAATCCTGGAGCTTCTACATGACAGATCAGGCTTGTAGAAACCGGGTCGAAACACTCTAATGCACACCCGATAGTACGTCCTACAGGACAACATAATAACAGGAACTGGATGCCATGCGGGTATAATTACAATGTAGGGGCCTTAATTATTAGAATAAGGTTTTGGGGCCCATTCAACTATAAGTATAAGAAGGAACCACCAAAACAGTATAGGTAGTTGTTTAAGCCTGTGTACTGTATTCTGGCACCCTTATAGACTTAAAGATCCCTTATAGTAACCCTTATACACCCCTTTAAAAGGAACCCGAGGAACCCTCTAGGCAACTAGTTAATTTTGGTTAGTGGGAGGCGGGCCCAACAGCACCCGAGCTTGGACTTCTCGGGTCCTCGGAAACAAGGACCATCCCCTGATACATCCCACCATATCTTACGAAAAGAACCAACAGCCACAACAGTATTACGATTGTTATTGTTATGTTGTTGTTGATGATGATGATTGTCATTACTGTTATTGTTTATTATTACTATAATGGCAAGTATCATTATTAGTGTTACTACAATCAAACCCCCAGACCTGTCCGTTCACCGTAGTCTCGATGGCATTGCGCACGGCTTTGGCGGAGTTGCCCAAGACCTTCGAATGCTCGGGCTCGCGAATCAAAACTCCCTATCAGGGTTTACGGTTTAGGGTTTGCACCATGAATCACCCTAAACCCTAAACGAATAACCCCGGACCGCTGCTACACTGCTACACCAGAAGCCTTAAACATATGACCCAGGCCCCGAATCCTGGATCATTACCCTGAAACCCCAACTGCTAAACCTCTGCCCTAAGACCTTCAACCAGAACCCCTCAGCTTCAGCCCTTTACTAGAAGCCGTTCAGCCCTGTGTTGGAAACGCAATCTCATGGTTCCGGGCCCTATAAAAAGAGACTAGGGTAACCAAAAACAGTGCTACGTTTTCGGGTCTAGGGAAGCCCTGCGGTAGAGCAGTTGGGCGTTTCGAGGTACTGGTACAAAGCGCTGCAACGAGCGCCAAAATCCAACCCCACATTCTACAAAGGCAAGGCACCTCCGAAATGCAAGGAGAGATAATAGTTGGGGTTGGGGACATGGGAAGGTGTAGGCCCCGGCATTATTGAACACAGGTGAACCCTCCAATCGACGCCGTAAGGGTTTTTGGGCCTGGGGTCTTTGGTAGCCTTTTCTTCATACCCCAAAAATCAATTCTTCACGCCGTCCCCACATCCCGACTGACCAAATCCTAAAGGCCTCAATGACCTGTCCTTAAAAGCCATAGAGGGCTCCATCCAAAACAACTCTGTGACGAATCCGGGGAAAACGCTGCAAGTGCCAGACCCTACCCCTCGAGCCCGTCTCATAACCAACAACTTGAAGCCTCATCACGAAAGAGCCTAAAGCCTTGTAAACCCCAAAGCCTGCATAACCCTCATAGAAAACCCCCCCCCCCCAAAGGAACCCGAATCAGAACCCTGAAACCCACAACGCCTGGAACCGGGTGGGTGCGGACTGTAAAGCTGACAAGGCTGGAGGAAGTTTCACCGGCCTCAAGTGGAAGTTCGGGTTCGGGGTATAGGGGACTAGGGTTTAGGTTTAGGGGTTTAGGGCTTATAGGGTTCAGGGTTGAGGTTGGGGTTTAGGATAGGGGTTGGCTCAGGGCGGCTAAAGGGGTCGTCCTTTCAGGGTGCCTTTCAGGGTTCCGACATGGATCCTTTTAAAAGCTCTGGAAGGATTGCCTTCAGGCATTTAGGTTTCTTTATGAATTAGTGTTTCGGCTTTATTTGGGACTGCGGATTCAAGGCTTGAGGTTAATGGCATTGAGCGCTCAGGCTGTACGGTTTCAGGGGCTTCGGTTCGGGGGCCTCCGTGTACTTTGCAAGACTGACTGAGTAACTGGGGTCATGAACAAGCAAGCGAAAGATATGGTTGCATACAACGCCAATTCGGGCACTGACAACCTGAATTGCTTGTCAAGTCCTGTGATACAAGTAACCCTAAACGCTAAACCCCTAAACCCTAAACCCCTAAACCCTAAACCCCCTAAACCCTAAACCCCCAAACCCTAAACCCTAAACCCCAAAACCTAAACCCTAAGCCCCTAAACCCTAAACCCCCAAGCCCTCGACTCTGGACCCTAAACCGGATTTCGGGTTGGGATCTTGGGGGCCCTTTAAAGTGACGAGGGGCTCTCCAATGTCAATGTCAATGTGTGTCTCAAAACAGGCACTGCGCGCAGTTGCCTGGTTGCCCGATGGGCAAGAAAATCACATGTGAGTGCCACTACTCCGCAGAGTCTCCGGGCCAACACATGGTGACTACAGGTGAAAATCTCCCCCCATAAACACAAACGAAAATAAGAGTGGAAAACCGAACCCGGAGGCCCGGAGGCTGAAGCTTTTGTCAAGTTTTCGTGAGTCTGCTCCATGCAAAGGTCACCACGCGTCCTAAGAACAGGATCTTCGCCTGCAGTGCGGTGAGGTCAGTAGTGACGTGGAGAATCTCCCAGCTCGCCGCCCATGCTGGGCGAAAATTAATTCCAGCGCACTCATACAGAAGATGCTGCAAGGAAAGGTTGGCATCGGCATCTTCGCACAGCGGACACTTCCCAATGTGCTGCTGCCCTCTGCTGCCCAAGATGCCGAAAAGTACGTTGTCAGTCATTCTGGCAAGGCACCACATTCTGAAGTACTTCCACATGCAACGGTCCCAAACGACAGAAAGAAGGGCTGAGCCAAAATTGCTCGCTGCAAGGGGTCCCCCGGCCCAGCTGCAATGTCGGAGTGTCCACTTCTGCGCTTGCTGTTGAAACCAAGCGCTTTCGATTTTCCAAACTGCCGGCATCAAGACTTGCCTTTTCCAGCACACCACTGCACGCTTAGCCGCGTCCTGGCCACCCAAGCGCAGCAATGTCATGGAGGGCTCATACTGCGGGAAATCTGCGATGAGGTTCAGGTTTCTGCTGCTTCTGCATCATTCATCCAATTTGCCCCCTTGCAGAGGAAAGCAGCTTGAAATGCTGTCCAAGCTTCAAAGCATGGTGTCAAACACAAGGCCCGGGCCCGAACTGTTGCTACAAGAATCGCCACTCGCATTCTTAACCTGTCCAATCTGACTTAAAGCACATTCCGTAGTAAACTTAGTTGCTGAGTTCATAAGCCCCAAAAAGTATACACTTTCAGTTTTATAGTAGGTAATATTATCCCAAAAAGTGTAAAGTGTATCCACTCAGCTACTAAGTAAAGGGGTATTGGGCTCTTCGGACAAGTTTGGGGTTCAGACTTGAGTTGTAACCCTAAAACCCTCAACCGTAAAACCCTGAACCCTAAGACACTAAACCCTAAAACCCGAAACCCTATACCCTAAAACCCTAAACCCTAAAACCCTAAACCCTAAACCCTAAAACCCTAAACCCTAAAACCCTGAACCCTAAAACCCTGAACCCTAAAACCCTGAACCCTAAAACCCTAAAACCCTAAAATCCTAAAACCCTAAAACCCTAAAACCCTAAACCCTAAAACCCTAAGGGCAGTATGACTGGGGATCGGGAGCTTCGGCCGGTGGGGCTTGCGGTTTCACACCGGCGGCTTTCGGATTTAGGGTTTTGGGTTTTGGGTTTAGGGTTTTGGAGAGTCTGCGGGTTTCGGATCTAGGTAATTAATATAGGGGCTATAGGGGCCTAGTTAGAATAGGCTTTTGGGGCCCATTATACTATAATCAGAATAAAGGACCCCCCCCCCCCACAATAGTATAGGAGACTATGATTAGGCCCCCTATAACAGGGGCCTCATGCCACGAATGCACATCTGCAACAGCCAGCCACCGCGAAAACTTCCCCGAGCTCTGAATCTGGCCCTGAGCATTCAAAGTCTAAACCTTCAACCCCGAAGCCTGAACCTAAACACAAGGGTTTCCCTTAAAGGGATCTATAAGGGATACTAAAAGGATTTGGTATTAGGGCCTTGATAATTACATATATACATAGAAGCCTGAGAGGAGGTTAAGCCCTAACAAGACTGTTGGGGGGGCGTCCTCGTCAGGAGCAATATTGCCGAGTCTTGCGGTTTTATTTGGCTGAAAACCCTAAACCCTCAACCCCTAAACCCTAAAACATCCTACCCCAAAGCCATAAACACCGAAATAAAGCTTTGTTCTTCAGGTCCAGCAGTCCCCACCACGCACTGCAAGCAACGCCCACAAACCGAGAACTCGAACCGATGCGAAGGAACCCAGTCCGCGCAGTATGTCTCTGGGATGGTTTAGGGTTTCGGACTACGATATGGGACCTCGAGCTGTATAGATGTATGCACGTGCATGCTCGTATGTAAGTGCGCGTATGTATATATCTGTCTATCTATCATTAGTCTTGCTCGGGTGAAGCATCTTCTTGCCTGCCATCTCCCTTGGGGTATAGTGATCTTGGCTGAGGAGAGCACGTGCCAGTTGCTGCGTGCACGCTATCAGCAAACCTGATCATGGCTCCAGAAATACCCAAGGAGAGGCGGGCTGACGAGTTGATATGCCGAGCCCAACGTCATTTATGGTTTATAGAGCTTAGGGTTCCGGGTTTAGGGCCGTTTAGGGTTGAAGATATAAGGCAGCCAAGGAGAAGAATCGGTGGTGCACGACAATCATGAGCATCTGTCTTGACACCCGCCAAACGGAATCTTGCGTGCTGGACAAGAGAAAACGTGACAAGAATGTGAACACCCCAACCGGGAACCCAGCCGATATAGAAGGACTATACCGATCCTGAACCCCAAACCCTAAACCTCTATGCACCAAAACGCTGAACCATTAAAGAGTGTGGGACACGGAGACGGTTGTGAGTCGGCTGTGAGTGTGATCACGACGATGAAGCAGCAACGGCTGTTGTAGTATGTAGTTCTACGTGGGTATACACGTATATGTATACATATAGATAGATAGATAGATATACATATACATACAAGTACATACATATAAACAAACATGTATAACTTTATCCAAAACCCTATTCTAGTTGCGAGCTACCGCCGGCCAAATTGTACAGAAATCCTTTCAAGCAAGGGTTGTTGATGTTGCGGTGTTTGGCTGATGGCTCCGAATCTAGGTTCAGCAAATTACGAGCTGCTTAGGAAGTTGGGCTTGGAGCAAATAAGCTCAGAACCAACAAAGCAGTCTGGCGGGGGTTACCTACCTTGAAAAAGCTTCCCTTCCATCTGCATGCCACAAGCGCGTAGCTAATGTAGGAACCTGATTAAGAAACCTTGGGCCTTCATTAGGGTTCCTTATATGAATCGTACTATTTTAAAGTTATAGGCCCAGGGTTTCTTAATCAGGTTCCTACATTATTCCGCAGCCTAAGCCCTAAACGACGTTTTGCTTTCGAGCCCGTGCTGCCGTGACTAGGGAAGCCTACTATAGGGGCCTAAAAAATAACCAATATCATTTTGGAGGGTTCCTTATTATGATTATAGTACAATGGGCCCCCAAGCCCTATTCTAATTACTAAGGCCCCTATATTACTCGAATCACACCCTCAGCTTCCAGTTTCGGCTCAGGGACTGTTTTGAGGATCATGGGCCGCACGAGTAACAAACTGGAGCTTTAGTTGATAACTAGGGTTTAGGGTTTAGAGCTATATAGGAGGGTTTGGGGACGGACTCGGACCACGGCTTGCCAGGATGTGCCGTCGCCAGCACAACCATCTTGTGGTTTTGCACCTGAATCATTATCGTTATTGTTTAGTTAAGTCGAATATAGTTCATGAACCGTTCTTGCTCTTGTTGTTAGTGTGCAGTGCGATTACTACCATTACGAGTAAAAGTATATCTCATGGTATAACCGTTGCTATGTTACGAATTGTTTTTTATTGTTGTTGTTGTTGTTGTTAGTAGTAGTAGTAGTAGTAGTAGTAGTAGTAGTAGTAGTAGTAGTAGTAGTAGTAGTTAGTAGTTAGTAGTTAGTAGTTAGTAGTTAGTAGTTAGTAGTTAGTAGTTAGTAGTTAGTANTAGTAGTAGTAGTAGTAGTAGTAGTAGTAGTAGTAGTAGTAGTAGTAGTTAGTAGTTAGTAGTTAGTAGTTAGTAGTTAGTAGTTAGTAGTTAGTAGTTAGTAGTTAGTAGTTAGTAGTCAGTAGTTAGTAGTTAGTAGTAGTAGTAGTAGGAATAAGAATAGTAGTAAAAATAGATGTGGCAGCAGTAGTAACAGTGTTGGTGGTTTTGGGAATACTGTTAGTGTATGTTGTTGATATCATGCAGTTTTGGTTGTACTACCGTTATCAACATGTCCATGGGTGTTGTTGTCGGATTGCAGACAAACGCTTCTCCATCTGAAGCTGCATAAGGCATGCTTGGGGTCTTTTCGAGATCCCACACCCTTCAGCGCCGACATCCAGCACACTGAACTGCGCCATGAACGGCCCCTTTGTAGCCTTGCTATTGATTTGCGTATGTCTTTTGTCCAAATATCTAGCGCAACTACTCTGCTATCAAACATGAACTACGGGGTATTCAGTCATACTTTAGCTCAACATCGCGTACTTCCACCACAGAAAGGTTTTCACAGAGTTTGTTGCTTCCTGGCCAAGACATAGTTGAAGCGAAGAGTCAGACTATCTGCTCTCTTGACTTCCATGCCGAACGGAATCCTGGCCCGAATATAGGGCGTCAATATTTATGAACCAGGCTGTGTGGCACCAGTATACCAGGAATAATATTGGTAACCTTTCAGGCTTCTAGATCACCTAAACCCATGCTAGTACCGCGCAATCACCTCTCGTGGCAACGAACGCGACAATGTTGGGTAAGGGCCAAAGTTTAGGGTTTAGAGGAGCGACGTCCTCATAATCAACGTCAGCAGCAACAGGAAATCGTCCTCACCATCACCGTCCTCGTTTCCGTCGGCGCCAGTTGTTGCTACTAATATCATATGACCATCATGCACTATATTCGAGTGAGAGAGAGAGAGAGTCAGACTCGCACATACATAAAGTTTTAGGCAATTCGGCTCGCGTAGGGGTCATCCCCTCCCCAGTCCCCTTATCCGGCAGGCTGACCCCCCGCCAAAAAAAAACTGGTTGGCAGCCCCTACGTCGTAGAGGTTCTTCCAACACACACACACACAAACACGAATATATAAAAAAACATTCTGCAGCAAATGCACGTATTCACTCAAGACCTCATCTGTGTGACCTACCTGCTGCTTTCTGAAACAATCCACCTGCTTCAAGTACGGCCTAGCCTAGTTAGGCGGACGATGCGAAGCGCTTAAAATTATGCAAATGTGCCATGCATGTCTTGTTTCAATAACAAACTTTGGCAGATATACTGATACAGATCTGCACATTCGTATTCAGTAATTATAACTTATAACCCTCAACAAAGCTGAGCCGACATTCAGCAGCATCCACTGAGGCCCTGGCAGACGCCCAGTTGAGGCTCTGCCGCAACTGGTCCTCGGGATCTCCATTGCAGCGTGTTGGCTGGTATGAGTATTCCCAAAGGATCCTAGGTACTGTTATGGGGAATACTTCCCCAAATCATAATAGTAGTTCCTAATATAGAAACCCTACATTCTACTATATAGGTACTTTGGACCCTTTGGGATTATTGTGGTTATTGTTGGTGACAGCTTTTTTTCGCGTCTAGGGATTTGGGGTTTAGGGGGATGTGACGGTGTTAGGGTTTTTTAAGGTTTTGGGTTGAAGGTTTCGGGCTAGGCTTCAGGGCTTAGGTTAGGGTTGAGGGTTCAGGGCTTAAGATTTCCTCTTGTAATTTGGGCCTGGGATTGAGACTGTTGTCACAAGTGTAATCCGACTTAAGGTCATGCTGCAATGCTCCACATCACAGGCCGCCTGGTCGCTGAACAGGGTTTAGGGTTTAGGGCCTAGGGTTTAATTAGGCTTGATGGAGTACCACTATCAAGCCTTACGAAACCAAGACATGAGGAACACCAAATCTTGTAGAAATCGGAACCCGCAGTCGATTTTCAGTAACCCCGGAAGATTTTGAAATCTCAAACGGAACCCTGGGGCGCAAGCATACTAAAACAGTTCCCGAAACCCACTGCCACTTCGACATCCGTATGCCGAAGGCTTTGAGAGTGTAGGTTTCGCCCAACAAAATCCACAAACGCAGCAGGCTCTAACAGTAAAGTCCTACAGCCTCACACCCCCAAACTCTATTCGAATTATTAAGGCCCGTACATCATAGTACCCTTATAATAGATCCTTTATAGTAACCCTTACAGACCCCTGTAAAGTCGAATCATAAAGGCCCCTACATTNACCCCCCCCCCCCCCCCCCCCAACGCCCCTAACCCTTAAAGCCTAAACTCCAACTCGGCGCCCAACTACTGCGGAGACGCCGCAGGCAGTGTGGGGGCAAAGGGTGTAGCCGAAGCTGGTTTCGTACTGCCTCGCTGTATATGGGAGTTTCCGAAAATTAGGGGTACCTTATCTTGCGATCCTCATAATAAGGAACCTACTATTTAAGGTACTATATTAGAGTCCGCTATTTTCGGAAACTCCCATATTATAGGGTTTAAGGTTTTTGGTTCGGAGTTCCGGGTTTCGGGAAGGTGCAAATTCAACGGGTAGATCCCTTTGGCTTAGAAACTTTGGGCTGCCGTTACGGGCCAATCAACAGGCGATGCGCGTGTAGGGTTTAGGGTTTTGGGTTTAGGGTTTAGGAGGGTTTAGGGCTGACAGATTAGAAATGAGTCTGTACATACCTAAACAGATAAGCAGGTGAATCATGAGCAAATGACACGAAGATGTACATCCAGGCATGTACACATATACACACACACACACATACACACATACGTACGTGCATACATACAGACATGCATCTTAGTTGCTGAGTTCATAAGCCCCCCCCAAAGAGTGGTTAATATTATCCCAAAATGTGTAAAGTGTGTCCACTCAGCTACTAAGGCATACATACACATGCAAGTTCGCGGCATAACTTGACAACTCGTTTATGCACGATGCACCTCCTGCTAGGACTCGCTGTTCGTTGGGAATTCAACCCCGAACCCGAAACCCAAGGACATGAAAGACGAGCTAGCATTCCAGACAGGCCACACTCAAGCCCCAAACCCTGAACCCTAAAACCCCAAACCCGAAATCCCCAAACCTTAAACCATGAACACACCTAAGCGCTGTAAATACAAAAACCGGAACCCGCAAATCCTGAACCCTACTTGGAGGTTCATGGGTAGTTAAAAGTAGGGTTATAAGTCCCCTAATGTGGTGTAGAAATATAGTTACCCTACTTATAAGCCCCACTTAGAACTACCCATGAACCTCCAAGTACCAGTAAACACCCCTTAATTAAGGAGTCATATACCTCAAATTATAGTAGGATCCCTAATATGACTTAAGGAATATTCCTTAATTAAGGGATATTGGAGTCGCTGGGAGTGAATGGGGAAAGGCTTTCGCCCTGGCCTGATCGTGTCTGTCTGATGCTGCTCGGTCGCGCAAGCAGACACGAAGTCTTTCCGCGCCCTCTGAAGTTCCTGGTGCCAGGATTCTACGGCTTAGGGATTAGGGTTTAGGGGTTTAGGGGTTTGGAGATTCGCATTGTGAAGGAGGTTATTGCAGACATGATGATAACAACTGAAGAAAGAACAATAACAGAGGATGCTACTGATTTTGGGGCATGATCATACTGATAAAAGTGATAACAATAATCCGTAACCGCCGAGCACTAAGCAATACTTGCCAATAATCAATGGTCAACGCTCAAAACCAATAGTCCTACTGATGATAACAGTAGCACTGATAATGACAATAGCAACAAAACAATAATAACACAGCATAGTAGTCACACGCATGATGCATAGTAGTGGAACTCATAACAAACAAGAGTAGCAATAATGCTTAGTCATCGAGTAGGTATATCAGCCATTAATAGTATATCAAGTGTATGCACGAAAATACTATGCAAGCACCCCAATGGGAGTTTCCAAAAATAGGGGACCCTATGGTACCCTAAATAGTAGGATCCTTATTATAAGGTCCCAAAATCAAGTACCCGTAATTTTGAATTCGTCGAGCATGGATGCTCCTAAGCGCTTCACTTCTCCCTGCCGGGCCTCTCCGTCCACATGAAGCTTACCGCAAGACTTGAATTCCAGCATTGCCTCAGCGCAAGCAATGCGGAACGTTCCCCTCCCAAGGGCTTATACGGGTTTAAGTGTCTCCAGTTCAGGATGTTACGATTTTGGTCGGACACCGACACTGCTGCTCGCTTTCGGAAATATCTACGACCCATGAAATCAAACAGGTGCGAGGGACGACGTGGGTTTCTGAATTCACGGCTTCAGGCAACTGTGGGTACGGGATGTTAGCTTGCTTCGCATCTCGCATCCTGCGCCGAGAAGGAACGACTTACTAGTGTCCTTTGATCCCAACTGCTTCCCCTAAACTCTGGCAGAGATCCCCAAATACCTTACACACAACCATTGGCACCAAACTGCACTAAACCCCACCACCAGCACCAAGATACATAAACCTGGCCATGAGAAGCAAGATGCCCAAACCAGTTTAAATGGGTTTGCTGATGTCAACACTTCAAAATCTAGGGGTCGTAATACTATTTTGAATCGGGTGTGGAGGGTATATTATATACTCTACCCAGTAGTTGGGATAAGGAAACCCCAAAAGAGTACAGTATTGGTAATACTGCCTGGATACCACATACAGCCTTACAGAGCCCCACAAAGAAGACCAACCCCAGTGACTGACTGACTGGCCTTGGCCCCTACTTGCCCGTTTGCCCTTGCTGAAGCGAATAATTACATGCAAACAGGTAGACATGTGATATGGGGGGAGTGACATCTAAAAGCTGAAAACCACCTGGTGAACATATATTTGTGAATGTACGAACGCAGGTAGCTATGTATGCGTATGCACATGGATGGACGTGCAGGTACATGTGTGTATGTAGCATGTTGGTACGAAGGTAGGTGTGTATGTACATGTGCTTACTATCGCTTTATATATATATATATAGAGACATATGTAACTACATAAATGCACGCATGTGCACGGGCACACATACATACATGCATACATACATACATACATACATACATACATACATACATACATACACACATACATGCACATACACACACATAAATACATACATACATACATACAGAAATGAAACTTGCCAAGCAGGTGCAAGCTTACACTCCATCAACTTCACCGCTGCCGTGAGCCCGAAACGAAATACCGGGTACCGTGCCTTTTGAAGCTTCTGAGCATCTTTTCCAAAGAGGTCGAAGAGGTATCTGGCAATCTTAGGGCTTAGGGATCTAGGATTGTTGGGATTTAGGGAGTTAGGGCTGTGGGTTAGGGTCCGAAAGATGTAGGGCTTAGGCATACCGAGTCTTGGTTCGGGCTTTAGGGCTCCTTGCAAAGACTTCCGTGGCAGAGATGTCGTTTTCCTGGTTTTTGGGAGTAGGGTCTGAGCCACGGTTTAGGGTTTAGGGTTTGGGGTTTAGGGGGGTTTAGGGTTTATGGTTTAGGGTGAGGTTTCGGCTTCAAAGGTAACAGGGCGGCATCTGTGCGTCCAAATATGATGTTCGCGGCAACTGGGCCCTGGACCCTAAACCCCAATTGGGGCTTTTAAGGCTCTACTATAGGTTCCTAGGGTTCCTTTTCCTTTAAAGGATCTATAAGGGTTACGATAAGGGATCTATAAGGGCACCACAATATAGGGGCCTTAATAAGTACCTATACTAGTTTAGGGGCTTCCTTATCATAAATACAGAATACTGGGCCCCTAAACCCTCATCGAGGCTTTAAGGCTCTCTAGACCTGACGACTCCCGGTAAAATAGGGGGCCTTAATAATTAGAATAGGGTTTTGGGGCCCTTTCCACTATACTTATGGAACGCCCCCAAATAGTATTGGTAATTATTAAAGCCCCTATATTATGGTGCCCTTATAGATCCCTTATCGTAACCCTTATAGACCCTTTAAAGCAACCCTAGGAACGCCATTGGTAATTATTTGGGCACCTTTTTTTAGAGGGCTGCAGGCTGACCTCTCGAAGTTGCTGCTGATGCCGATGTCCATGGAGGGAGACATCGTCTGCTTCACTGGATACCTCGAGTCAGGGTCTAGGGCTTAGGGTTTATGGTTTATAGGGTTTAGGGGTTAGGGTTAAGGGTTCAGGGCTTAGGGTCCCGCTTCAGAGTTCAGGCTCCCCCTTCGACGATGAGGTTTCGGGGCCCACCTGAAACCCGACTGCTACGAAGCGTCCAGCGGAAGCCCTTGAAAGTTGAGGGCATTGCTGAAACTCCAACAGAAGCCAAGATACCATGCCATGGCTTTTGGCTTTGTCAACAAAAGGAAGGCTATGTATGCTGCCCGTATTTGATATCTTCGGTGGCCTTCCCCATCACTCAGATCCCAAACATTATGTACGCCATCTCAACTGATTTGAACATAGAAACATGGCCCAAGTCTCAACTTCCTTAGGCCTCAATCCTCAACTCACGACCCTATCCAACCTTATGGTCTGTCATTTCTACAGTGCTATGCAACTATTTGGTTTAGGTTCAATCAATATGTAGGGTTCAGGGTAGAGGCGTTAATAGCCCACATGGGCTACTTGGCTTGTCCCTGTCGGCGGTTCTACGTACGTCGACGTCCATGGTTTAAAGTCGGCTCTTTTTCTCCTGTGGGGCCGCCAGTGCACTGAGGTGCCGACTTGTCGTATTTGCCGCTGGTGAAAAAGCGGTGCAGGATGTCGTTGGAGTTTGTCGCCTCAGTCCGAAAGCATGAACCCAATCTCCCCATTCATAAACCCATTTTCAGTCATCCGGATTAATGGGAATAGGAATTCTACTTTTGCGGCCCTGCAACGAAAGGGGGTACGTATACTAATCAGGGTGCTACATTAAGCCCCTAACGAAGTCAAACAAACACGGTAAACTGAGGGCCAGAAACCAAACGATTCGATGACCACAGGCACAAGCTCTTTACACGTTTATTCAAAAGAATCCTGAAGCCTCTGAACCTTTAAACCCGACCCAAGAAATCCGAAACCCGAGGCACGAAGCCTCTGAACCCCTATATAACCCTTAAGCCCTAACCTGAACCCCTTTTCCCCAAGGAACGAAGACAGGCCCGGTCTGGATACAAACCCTGAACTCAAGCCCCTAAACTACCCATGTCAATATTGATCCTTAGGGCTCCTTACTATGGTCATCGCATAACATACCCCAAGCCGCATTCTGATCATTCATGCTTCTGTGTCATGAAATAAAACCCTTGTAGTCACCCTTGAGCAAACTCCTTGAAGGAGCCCTATTCCCTAAACCCTAAACCCTAAGCCTATTCAAGTTTTTAAGGAACAAGCTGGGCTTCCCGACCACGATGAGGTGCTTCACGGGCAGGCCCATTAGTCGGGCGTAGTACCTCAAAGTAGCGAAATAGTGTTTATAGGGTTCCAAAAAGCGATCTTGAAAGGGTTCTATAAGGGTAGGTACAAGGATTCTATGAGGGTTCTATGATGTAGGGTCTTTGGCCGAAACCCTCAGCCGGGGAGAATAGAACCCTAAACCCAAACCCCCAAACCCCCGGGATTAGAACCCTAAACCCCGAAAAAAAAGAGTCCTAAACTAAACCCTGAACCCTACCACCCCCGGAGACTAGAACCCTAAACCCCCCGGAGACTAGACTCCTAATTCAGACTCCCCCAAGAAACGGGTCAGGGTTCATTAGGGTTTAGGGTTCAGGGATGTTCAGGGTGTAAGTATAGGGCCGATGGTTTTGGTATCTCACAGGGTTTCGGGCTGGGCTTCGGGTTCCCAAACCCTAAACCCCTAAACTCTAAGCCCTAAACCCTGAAACCCTAAATCCTAAACTCTAAAGCCTAAACCCTAAATCCTATACTCGAAACCCTAAACCGCTAAACGCTCAACTTCGGAGGAATGGAGGAATCCGATCCTCGACATGAGCCCTGGGCTGCCGCTGAGCTCCCGACCCGGCTAAGATGTCACCAAAGTTGCCCGTGGGCACACTGAAGCTAATCTCGCCGTCGCAGTTCGGAAAGAGCCTGGGAGGTTTGAGTTGCCATATAGTTTCCAAGAAGATAACATAATGTAATATTATATACTCCACTTATAATTATACAATATTATATACCCGAATATAACATATTACACTTCTTTACTATCATGTACTACAATACGATATAGTAGCTTAGGCTCAGGAGATCGCTCCAAGATCTGAAGCAAAGCTGCGGAGAAGGAAACAGTACCTTAAACCCTAACCTCCTAAACTCCACGGTTTGTACTATAGGGGCCTTAACAATTAGAATAGGGTTTTGGGAACCAAACAAGGAAACCAAAATGGTATTGGTCATTATTTAGGCGCCTACAGTACCAGTATCAGAAAGGTCGGCTCCAAAGGGCGGGGGGGGGGTGGGGG
>BGNK01002694.1:36053-59930 GCA_003297005.1 Symbiodinium sp. clade A Y106
GGGGGGTGGGGGGTGGTGGGGGGTGGGGAGCACTTTCCCTAGGGAAAAAAACCCAGATGAGGGACCCCGAAGAGCTCTGTGAGTAGGAGTAGGGTTGAGGTTTTGGGGTGTTGCCGTATTTGTGGTGGTGGTAACAGCCTGAGTAGCAGAAGAAGCAGCAGAAGATTTCATCGCAGTGGTGGTATGTTGTGTTCGGTACAGGTACATAGGCGTAAGACTGCGGAAGGATCGGACCAGTCGATGGGTAGCCTGTTGTTGGTTCCGCATGCCGGAGATACTTTCGGATGCACAAGAAAAGCTCGGAGTGCTGGTGGTTTATAACCCTAAGCCCTAAACCCAAAACCCCTAAACCCTAAAGATCCCTAAAGGGTTTAGGGGTTCAGGATTTGTCTTGGCAAAGTTCTCATGAATTCCGAAGCTCTTTGCTATTGTAGTTCACACATATCTGGAGGAAGCACCGGAGCAACCTAGGGGAAATAGCCCACAAATAAATCCGCCTTCGGGTCAAGTATTGTAGACTAATGCATTGAGCTCAGGTTTCTGAGAGTGGATCCCTAAAATGGCCCCTCAATAATCCCTCATAGTAGTCCCTGTGTTCCCTCATCCATTCTCCCTAAAGTACCAGCGGGTAGCCCACAAATACCTCAGAAGTCACTATGGCCCATTTCTACAGTTTTCCGTCGGAAGCTGGCGAACTGGGCCACGGGCTTGTAGTAGGTGTAGAAGTAGTACCTCGCTTCAGGGTTTATTGGGTTTAGTTTAGGGTTTAGGGTAATTACAGCAGCTGACGATGTAGGTTAAATCGACGACGACAAGACCAGAACGAGGACGACGACAACGGCGACAGCGGACGAAACGACACTGAATGCCAAGACCCGGTCGATGACGATGAGGATGACGATGCCAGCGGTAGCAGCATGAGGCGAGACCAGAGGGTTTTGTCGCAAGGTGGGCAATGCAGCAGAACTCTATCGAGACCAATGAAGTACATCGCACCCCAGTCGAGCATGTCCTGTAGCAGTCTTGCAACCGTCTCAGAAAATTCGTCCTCAACCTCAGTCCAGTGCAAGCAGCGTGATGGGGCACGTGATTTGAAACATGATGCGGGCCCAGTTGATGGAGTTTACGGCCCCGAGGCCATACTCCTTCTTGAAACTGAGGTCGGCAAAGAGGTCCTGCGCAGGATTTGAAGGGCTCGGGGAGGAGATCACAGCAGTATTACTATTTTGTGTAGTATGGTTATCGCACTGTAGTCTCCTTAATACTATATTATTGCTACATTCATGGCCCCTGGCATATAGTGTGGATGCTCTGAGTGCCATGCATAGCTTGCCGTCCTTTTTGTCGGAGTTTCTCTTCAGATTGCTGTACAATCCGTGCCCTTAAGCAGGACAAACCGCGAGCTGTACATAGTTTGGGGCCGTAGCTCCTGAGATCACCAGCAAATCACCGCTGGTGGGCTTTGGATAAGGTCACAGCCTCTGGCCTCCAGGAGAGGTTCCAGTAGGGGTTCTGAGACCTTGAGAGCACGTGGATGCCTTGAGCAGTCCATGTGAAGATGATCGTGCAGATTCGTTCCCTTTTCCCCAAGGGCTTGCAAATACAAAGGCCGTGAACTTCCTGAGGGCCCGCTACTCATCTCCCCGCGACAAGAGCCCGCGGCATTGACAATGACCAACCTTGCGCGTGGAATCCCCTCACGCTCTCCCCAAAGCAAGAAGTCGGAATCTGCATCGAAGGCATGTTCGTTGCGGTCATCCAATCCTCGCTCGGATGCGTGAGAGAACCTCCAAAAAGGTCCGAGTCCCTCTCGGGTTCGCTTTGATTGATCCATTGTCTCGCCGCCGGCCTGGCCACTTTTGAACTTACCATCCTCCTGGCCACGATTGATCCTCGACTCCACCACCATGATGGCGAAAGCAACGAGGTTTGCCACGTTGGCCTTCTCGACGTCGCTGTCGTCCTCCAGGGGCCCAGCTTGTTTTCCGGTGTTCCGTATAGAATGGAATGCATGTTAACGAGTCGTCCTGACTAGGTGACTAGGATCCACATATATAGAATGGTCCATCGTGTATGTTAGCTCTCATAGTCGTATGTCAGTACAAAGACATCTATTCGTACATGGACTTCTGCATGCATGTATATGTTTATGAATGTATCCATGCCTGCAAGCATGCATGCATGCATGCATGCATGAATGGAAGGATGGATGTGGGTATGAATGCATGATGGACGGTTGGAGGGATGGAGGGATGGACGGATGGAGGGATGGAGGGACGGAGGCATGGAGGCATGGAGGGATGGAGGAAAAGATGGAAGGATGGATGGATGGTGGACGGACGGATGATGGATGGATGTATGGATGGATGGGTGGGTGGGTAGGTGGGTGGATGGATGGATGGATGGATGGACGGATGGATGGATGGATGGATGGATGGATGCATGGATGTATAATTTCATGCATGCAAACATGTTTGTATATTTTATGTATGTATGTATGCATGCCTGCCTGTCTGCCTTGCCCGGCTGCCTGGCTACCCACCTGCCTCCGTCTCTGTCTCTGTCTGTCTTGCTGTCCCTGTCTGCATGTCCATGTCTGTTTGTGTCTACGTCTGTCTGTGTCTGCCTGTGTCTGTCTGTATCTGTCTGTGTCTGTGTCTGTCTGTGTCTGCGTGTGTGGCTGTCTGTCTCTGTGCGTCTGTCCGTCCGTCGGTCTGTCTGTCGCGTCTGTGCATGTATGCATGTGTGCACGTATGCATGTATGGATGTACCGCCAACGGCCGGGCGAGATTATTCCGCCTGTCTCAAAGCCTCTCGCTAGGCCTCGACTACTCGGGAAGCGTTCTCAAAGTCAAAAAGTATGGATGTACCGATGTACGGATGCATGCATGTATGCATGTCGGGCGGATCCGAGTACATGTGGCCGACGGCAGGACAGGAAGCTGGCTCAGTCTGAGAAGCTGTCATACATGAGGAGACTCGATCATCCTCCTTTCTGGGGAGATGCATGCATGGATGTATGTATGTATGTGTGTGCTATGTACCTGTATGTATGTATATATATATATATGTCTGTGCCCATGCTTTCTTCGTGGTGTGCAGAAGGGCCTCTGGAACCACGTCCGGCTCCGTAGTCACGAGGTCATTGAAAAGATCCCATGCAAAGACCTCGTCCTCGTCTGCGTCCTCGAAGTCCTCTGGGGCTTGGAAATTTGACTGCGCGGGATTTGGCATGAGGGTTCTAGGTCTAGGTTGACGGGTGTAGGGTTGTGGTATTTCGGATATCGGGTGCAAGACAAAATTTCAGGCTAAGCTTGAATGCGAGAAGGACCCGGTTCCGTAAAGGATGCAAAACGGAAGGCACTTGAAGCCCTGGTGGTAACCGAGTACCCTAACCACAGTGCCCTCCTAGGCAAAAAAGAACATAGCCGTACACTCGATGTCAAAGTCTTCCGTGTGACTGCACACTTCCCGTTATTATGGCACCAAACTACGAAGACTCATCCAAAGACCACCCCTGACAAGGCCACAAATCCTGAAACCCAAAGCCCTACAATCCGAATAAAATCCCCAAACCGAAGCCTTAGAACCTAAAGCCCTGCAATCCGCAGAGAGCCCAAGTCCTCGGGTCGCAGGAAGAAGCTTAACTCGGTGAAGTAGTCCGCCTTCTCCCGGCGGAAGTTTCGCAGGCCGAAGTTTCGGGGAAAGATGCTGCCTCAGCACAAGGGGTTAGGGGGTTTAGGGGTTTCAGGTTTGGGACTTAGGGGCTTAGGGGTTTAGGGTTTAGGGCTTAAGTCCATTAGGGTTCCAGGGTTCAGGGTATAGGTTTAGGGCATGGAGTTCAGCCTAAGCCCTGAGCCGTGATCTTTTCGAACCTAGCCCTGACACTGAGGTTCCCGCAGGGCTGCTCAGGCACTTTCACGACGAGGCTGAAGGGCCAGCCGCCAGCCCGGACGTTGAAGATCAATGCTTCCTTGTCCCGTGGGTCTCGGGGTCTTTAGATGTAGAGTTTAGGGTTTAGGGTTCTAGGGTTCAGGATTTAGGGCTATAGGGTTTAGAATTTCGGGTTAAGGGTTATAGGGTTAAAAGGGTTCAGGGTTTAGGGTAACATATGCTGCTTCAGAAGGGCTTCAGGGTGTTGGATCCTTCCGTCATTTAGTATGTGGCTTTGGGGTGATGGGTCCTTCCGCGTGTTTCATGCGGAGGGCTTGCTTGACGATGCGGCTAGGCTGCCTTTTTTGCTGTGCCGGGGTTTTGCCTATAGTAATGAAAAGGATCCCTACGGAACAAGATTGCTGCACTCCTTTGGGCCTCAACTTTAGGTTGTTGGGGCTGTCTTGTTTGCCAGGGCCGTCCACGGTCTCTAAACCCTGAGCCCTAAAGTCTCGTGCGTCTATGATGACGGGACCGCAAGAACCGGGAGGGGGCTGCAGGGTTTTGGGTTTACGGCTCGGTGGCTTGAGGGCCTATAGACGTCTAGAGCTTGAAAGGGAGTAGGGTTCAAGGTCCCATGTTCTGAAGTTCTGGAGGAACAGACCCTAAACCCTGAACCCCCAAAACCCCAAAGCCCACAACTCTAAACACTAACTCGCCCAGCACTTGGCATTGAATGCGTTTCGTTGGGGCTTTAGGACCTCTGGGTGTCCCCTCAGAGGCTTCGGACTCACAGCTGCGGGCTTGGAGGTTTGCACTTAAAAGGAATGTAAGGAAGATGATGCTCATACAACATTTCAGGAACACTGTTAGATTTAATAATTGTCGGAATAGGCCTTAGCATATCATGTCGGGTTTGGAAGGCTTGGCCTCGTCATCAGGGCTTCTGACTCCCAGCCGATAGACTTCGGATGCGATGAGTAGCTGAATCGTGAGTGGGATCTCTCGCACATGAGCTGGCCGTCTACACCATTCTATATACACCCAAAACCCCCAAGAGGACCAGCACAGCGCCCCGAGCACGAAAACTTTTGAGAGGCTGAAGGGTTCTCGCCTGAGGGCGTCAACGGTCCGAAACTGAAGCAGACATGTTTCAGCCCAACGTCTCCTTTAGGGCACTGGGGGTGTGAAGCCCAACGCTGTTTCTGAGCCGTGGGTTGGAGCCACAAATCTTGCAACCGGTTTTGTAACACACGCCCCCTCCCCAAACGGAACCGAATGTCAACTCTAATCGGTGCCGATTCGCCCCAAACTGAGTAGTTACTGGCCAAGATGCCGTCCATAAGAGGGCATCTGTCTCGGTCAGGCAGGCCTCTTCAATTCATTCCGGCTGGGTGTGAGTGTGGCGGCACTGCAGCTTTGAAAATCATGCTGTAAGCCTCAACCCTAAACCCTAAAACCCTAAACCCTAAAACCCTAAACTCTAAAACCCTAAACCCTCAAACCCTAAACCCTCAAACCCTAAACCCTCAAACCCTAAACCCTCAAACCCTCAAACCCTAAACCCTAAACCCTAAAACCCTAATAAGTATGAGGCCACAGTAGTCGAGCACTTGTCGCGAGATGGCCCTGGCCACCTTGTGCTACGCTCGCTGAAACGAGCTTGCTATACCCCCTAAGGGTCCATGTACCCGAATAGGCTCCTCTAAGGGTTCCTGTAAGGGTACCATGAAGGTTCCTGTAAGGGGTGTATAGGGCTTAGGGTTTCAGGGTCCATGTACCCAAATAGGGATCCTTTAAGGGTTCCTTTAAGGGTTCCTTTAAGGTTACTATAAGGGCTCTTATTAGGGTTTAGGGTTTCAGGGTTGCTTATGTACCCAAATAGTATATGCTTTGGGCCCAATGTACCGATATAGGGAGTACTTTAAGGCCAAAGTATACACCAGTTGGGTGCATGGACCCTTAGGGACCGTGGCCTTTGAGACTTTGAATAGGGCTCGGGGCTATACGATACTAGCCGAAGGAATACTATTGAAATTTTCAAGGCCCCCCTAGATGAGACCCCCCCTCCTTCCCAGCCCTTGCGCCAGCCACCTTTTTGCGGTTTGCCCTCAGTTCCTGCGTGAACTGTGAAAGCACGAGAACCCGAAGGTAACTTGTCTTGTGGTCATCATGGTAATTTAGGGCCAATGCAGGGGTCATGATGCTTGGAATAAGGATATTCTTATTACTTGATATAAGGACCCCAAAATAGTGTACCCCTAATTTTCGGAAACTCCCTTATTGGCCCTGCCTGGTAGGCCCCGACTGGTGGAAGCCAGCAGAAGATGATAAACTCCTCAGCTGAAAGAGGGGACCCCTCAATGAGCGCTCTGCGCGAAGGCCTAAGCTTACTTAGAACGGTTTAGGGTCTAGGGTTTAGGGCTGACCGAACCCCCTTTAGACCCGAAACTCTTGATCACGAACTCCCTATGCACAACAAACACCATCGACACACAAGAGAATCCATCTAAACTCTCCACCTCCACCGTGCGTCCATGGACTTATGAACCCAAGCACCCGTTTTGTGTTCAAGGTGCTTCGAGCCTATGCCCTTGAATATTTAGGGTTCAGGCTTTTGGGTTGAGGGTTTAGGGCCTTTAGGTTTATAGATTCATATCGACCCGTTCGGGGCTTCGAGATTTTATGTGCATGTCTGCCTTCTTCGAATTCTATTGGAACCCTCATAAACCAGGGTTCTAGACCCCTATAAACCCTGTAAAAAACAATCTAAAGTCCCTGTGTCATGCAGTAGTGACGCGAGGTTGGTCTGGCTTTTTTGCACCTTTCTATGAAGCCTAATAAACCCCGAGAACCCAAACTCGCAATGCTGTACTTCGGAATTCCATGAAATTGACCTGCTCAGATGAAGGTTCGGGATCCAAACCGATTTGGTGGGAGAATTGGGGCTTAGGGATGTAGGTATTCAAGGCTCGGCTTAGGAGGTTAGGGTGTAGGATTTAAGGCAGGATTCAGCACCAGGGTGCAAGGCTTAGCCGTTACCGATTAGGGTTTAAGACATCGAAACACAGACAGACAATGTAGCAATCTAACTTATACAATGTGACAGTAAGAATGAAAGAGCGGATGAGACATCTGATCCGGCGTCATCGACTTGGGCCCACACATGTGGCAAAGTGCCAGTCTCCTGACGACAAGGCGGAGCAAGAATTCTTCTACTATTCGTAGCCATACACATGTCCGTAAAGATGTATACTGTATACATCTGTATGTATACATACATAGATACCTGCCTGCATGCTTGCTTGCCTGCTTGCCTGCGCGCCTACATGTACCTTCCTCTCCCACTTACATGAGCTACGTCGACCTGCATACTTGCGCTGATTGCCTCAGGGGTGAACGTTCGGGTGAATGCGCAGGAAGCAGTTCATGTTTAATGAGGTCTTCCATGGCCCCGAAATCGCCACATAGAATCTGCTAGCAAGTTGGCCTGTGATCGATGTAATTACTGTGGGCGTCGGAATGGTCAGCCCTAGAATTCCTCAACTTCCGGATGGTTCCTATATAATCATACCCCATTCCAAAATAAAATAAGGCTCCTCGCTATATTACATCTTCACACTTGTTCAGCGAAAGTCACAAGTCAAACAGGATATCAGGAACGGTACATGCCAGTTGCAAGCAGAAGTGCAAGAATCGTCCTACCGACTAGACTCATGTGACATGAGTTTCGGCATAAGTGCGCTTGCGCTCCTTCATCCATGTCTGCGACTTCACCACTTTTGCAAGCCTCGGCTGCTGCAGCAATGCCCCAAACAAGGACATCTACTTGAGGCAGAGACCCCTACAATCCTCTCTTAAGTGGACTTGATCCCGAGCCGTCAATAACTTTTTCCGTTCCTTTCAGTGCGAATCCGAGCAGCACAGTGTCGAAAAGCACATCCGCAACCTGACGAGCTACACAGACTCGACGGATCTGATATAGCTTTACATACGTTTCAGAGTCTCTGGTCTAGCATCTACACGTCAGGATTGTGTGCCCGACCTGAAAGCCTCCACCCTGAGACGTACTTACAACCACCAATGCCAATCATCCGCTGCGAAACCCCCAAACCGAAGCCCTAAACCCAAAACTCCAAATTCCCAAACCCTAAACCCTTGATCACCGTAAACCCGCAACACTCCTGAAAAATAAAGTCCAGACTGCTCCAAGGGACTGATTCCTTCCGGTTAAAGACTCCCAAGCCTTTCATGCAAAGTTCCCTTGCAAGTCCGAGGCCTTCTAGTTTTGGAGTCCGAGGCCTCCTAGTTTTGTGGTTTAGGGCTTCAGGGCTTTATAGGGCTTAGGGCTTTAGGCTTTAGGGTTTATAGGGCTTTAGGGTTTAGGGTTTTAGGGTTTTAGGGCTTCAGGGCTTTATAGGGCTTAGGGCTTTAGGCTTTAGGGTTTATAGGGCTTTAGGGTTTAGGGCTTTAGGGCTTTAGGGTTTTAGGGTTCAGGGTTTAGGGGTCCTTCTAGTTTTGGAGCCTTCGTGTTTCGGATAGGGCTGTCATAGGGTCTGTTGAGGGTTCTTGGGGAGAATACATTCACAAGTATATAGGCGCTATATGGATGTTTTTCTACCAGTTTCTTCCCCCAGAAACCCTTAGCCCTACATCTCTCGAACCCCCCAAAACAGAAGCTCTAAGCAAGCCGGAAGTGTTTAGCCTGAAGCTCCACCCCCTCTCCTACGTCTGGGCCTACTTTGCATAGGTTCCCCCCTGACTAAAGACCGCCTAGGCTTCGAGACGTTCAGGATGCACGTACCAGGCTCGTTGAAGTTTAGAGCTTAAGGCTGAGGGTTCAGGGTAGAGGGTTGATGATTTATTGTAGTAGTATTATAGTAGTATGAGTAGTAGTAGTAGTAGCAGTAGTAGTAGTAGTTGTTGTCCGTAAACCCTAGGGTCAGTTCTTTTTAGGTCCCCTCGCCCGCCTCATCTTCGTCCATGTCCGGTAAGAGGGGCACTCGCACCACCTGAACTAACCTCCGGGGAGTGATATGGGAGTTTCCGAAAATAGGGGACCCTAATATAGTACCCTAAATAGTAGGATCCTTACTATAAGACTATAAGGACTTCAAAATAAGATACCCCTATTTTCGGAATCTCCCCTAGTATAGGGGCCTCCAGGGCTTTCATATGGGTGGTTGTCAAAATTAGGGTCCACTTTTGGGGTACCCTCAATAAAGAGGTGCCCCCATTATATTAAGGACCCGAAAAGGAACCCTAATCTCGACAACCACCCATGTGAGAATAAAGTTGCGGGTGGGGGGGAGGGGATATTCTTAGTCAGTCTAATTATTTACACATCAAAAAATTCACCACGTTCCACGTCGTGTCATAGCCGGGGCCGTGGCATTAGTATCATCAATGGAATGGAGTGCATGCCAAAGTCTTTGACGATGACGCTGAACATCGTCACCGTCATCAGAGCTACCAGTCTCAAGGCGTGGGATGTGCGGCTTGTCTCGACTCAGGACAGTCTTGCGGCCAATCGAAGCGACGCCCTCAAACCGGGGACTGACAACGAAGTCAGTAAAAACACTAAACCCTAGATGTAGCTCTGCATGGCAACTCCCGTGCCCAAAGCTCCCAAACCCTGATGGGCCACAGTTCGCAAAAGAACAACCTTTAAAGAATCCCTTAAAGAATCGTACGCAGGGCCTCAAGAGACCGTCGGTGTCCACGAAGCCACCATCGGGTGTGCCTTTCACAAGGCTTCCACACGAGGTGAAGACCAAGTCCTCAGTCTGGCAGCGCTTTAGGGTTAAGGGCTACCTTAACCCTGAATAACCTACCTGTTTAGGGTTCCGTATTATGATTTGTTTGTATAAGTCCTTCAAGAGGTAGGTTATTCCTGGTTAAGGGCTAAAGGGTGCAATGGGACTTTCGCACTGCTAGGGTTATGGGTTCAAGGGTATAGAGTTATAGGGCTTATAGTGAACCCTAGAAAGTTGGAACATTGATTTTGGATGATTCTTGCTGGGATTCCCTATACTTTACTTTAAGGGTACGAGGATTATGATGTTCCAACTTTCTGGCTTCTACTGTAGGGTGATAAGGTTTTTGGTTTCGGCTAGGGTCTAGGGGAGTTTCGGATCGGATTTCAGTTTGGGGCTTATTGGAGTTTGTAAGCCTTTGAGGGACCCCTTGAAAAGGAACCCTTAAGGGACCCCTTGTAAAGGAACCCTTAAAGGTTAAGCTTTTGTTTTTTAAGCATTCTGCACGGCTGTATACAGGGGCTTAGGGTGGATTTAGCATCGGAAGCTCGAACAGCTATCTAGTATAGGGTTTAGGATTTGTGTTTGAAGCTTATGGTTATGGTTTCAAGTTCTAGGGCTTTACAGCTCAACGCTGAGAACTTTTGGGTTCTCGCGTTCAGAGTCAGCAAACACAGGACCCTTAGGTGGAGCAAGGGCTCTGTAAGCTCTTTTGGGGCTGAGGGCTTCATAAGGCTTTGTAGGGATGTTTAGCAGTTTAGCAGTCAGACCCATACCACAATTACCAAACAACCACTCGCAGCAACAGTAACCTCACAATACCAATGGCAATCGTACAAACGGCAGTACCTCTGATGATGGTGATGATGCTGCTGGTGGTGAAACAGATGATGATACGAATAGCCGTAAATACTGATGGCGATAACAAGATTAATAATAATACTACTAACTACTAGTAATAACAATAGCAACAATAATAGGAATAACACAAATAAGAGTAATACCAGTACAACGATGCCATCATGGTAAGGATGGTCAGGCTGGCATTGCTGCTAATGATGGGTTGTTTCGACATTAATGGCGACCACGGCCACGACGAACTTCTCGAAGGCTTAGCAACAATGCAGCAGTCCTCATTCATAAACCCACGAAGCACCACAATCCACAGACTCCCCACTTTTAAACCATGAAGCCAGCAAGCGCTGGACCCAACACAAAAAACAAACGAAGGCCTGTTTAAGCTAAGGGGCAGTCTCCAGGAGTTCGGTAGCTACCTCGAAACCCACCTTGCAGGCCTCCACGGCCTGCTCCTCTGCGAGAACCTCGAAAGTTTGAGCGATTTTTTGACGGCATCGACAGGATTCAAAGGCATGGCTGACTCTGAGCTGCCGAGATGCATTAAAGGGGTCCTCGTTCAGGGACTTTGGCTTGACCGCAGCCTCTGTTCGCCATAAAGGGTCCTCATAGCTGCTGGTGTGTGCTGCTGCAGTCTCTCTCTCTCTCTCTCCCTCTCCCTCTCCCTCTCGCTCTCTGTCTCTCTCTCGCGCTCTCGCTCTCTGTCTCTCTCTCGCGCTCTCGCTCTCTCTCTCTCTCTCTCGCTTCTCTCTCTCTCTCTCTTCCACAAGACCTCTCCCAAGAAGCCCTAGACCCGTAACCCGAAACTAATGTCTGTGACGCTTGAATGCCGGATCAAAGGGGAGACTTCCCGCGTGTGCCTGTTGAGCCCTGAATAAGCGGTTCAGGGTATGGGGCTAAACCCTGGTATCCCCAGAACCTTCTTCGCGTAATTCTAGTTGTAAAAGTATTTGATGCACCAAGTGGCCATAAAGCCCGAAGCAACACAAAAAGTCAAGCTCCAAGATTTGCCAACCCTAGTGAAAAAGGTTTAGGATTACTTCGGTTCAACCTTAAGACCTTTGACAGGTGTCTCGAGAAAACACGACTGTTTCGGTGTAAATCGTATGTAAATATATAGGGATACCGGGATACTTGTACTAGCACTTCAGACCCCTAAATGATTGATTGATTGCCTGCGGGTGCGAACACCCTTGCACTTGCAAGGCAAAGGAAGCTGCTCCGCAGACCCCGAAAAGTGAGATTCAGAACCCTCTGCATGGTGCAGCCGGGGCTCGTCGTCCTCTTCCATGGTATACCCTTTTCTTGAGATGATGTCAGCTGCGGGTCTCAAGCACACAGGTAAGTATAGCGTTCAGGGCTCAGGATTGAGGGGGCACGAAAAAACACCTAAACATAAGCCTTCGAATTTGAGATTCCCTTGTAATTAGAGGGGCAGGTTTCGGTAGTTTGCGTATACGCCACGTTGGGCTTTAGTCTGTTCTCGAAAACAGCACCTGGAAGGAACACTACGCAACTGAGCGGCCACAAGAACCTGAAGCATTCAGAAGCTTAGGTTTTGCGGTTTTGGAGGGATGCCTCATGGCATCCATGTTCACTGCAAGGTTCTGGAAGCTTGAGCGCTAATATACGCACCCCACCCAAGCACATTCTCACTGTCCCTGAAGCCTAAGCAGCACAGCCCACGGTCATGGGGCAGCTTGAAGCTGATTAGCCACAGGCATCTCCTTGACGATGTCCTGGCAGTCGTCAAAGGTGCCCTTGATGGCCACGCAGTGAACATTGTCGTCCTCAAGTCATACTATACTTGCTGCTTCTGTCCCTGTGTTTGCCGGTACTACCCCAAAACCCTAAACCCCTAAACCCTAAACTTACCACTGCCACCAGCGTTACTCTTCGTAATCGCTTTCTCAAACTACTGTTGATAGGACAAGTGCTCTTGGTGGCAGGACTCGAACCGGGATGCATGCAGCCTGCTTGTCGGCCTTTTGGGGTTTAGGGTTTAGGATTTAACCCTTTAGGGTTTAGGGTTTAGGATTTAACCCTCAACACCGCACTCTACGTAAGCCGAAGTGCTCACCGAGTGTCGCAGCCTGATGGCGAGAAAAGATGAAGCCCTGGATCCCCCCCCCGTCCCCCCCCTCCCCCCCAAAGAAAAACTAGATCATACTAAGTCCTCATAGACCACATATAATGACCCCTTATAGAACCCTCACAGAATCCTCAAGGGTGCCCCTGAAGCCCGCAAGAACCCAAGAGAAAGACTCCTAAGCCCTCCAGGGCCCAAAACTCCTAACCCTGAGCCCTGCACCCCAAACCCAACCGCCCTAAACTATAACCCTGAACCCCAAATTAAAACCCTAGAGTATAACCCTAAACTATAATCCAAAATTATAACCCTAAACCCTAAACCTAGACCCGGCCACTGTTGACCTACCCAAATAAGCCTTTATGCCGCTGCCCAAGTCACATGGTCAGCTTCAATTTCTTACTCCCTGGGGGCCTGGATGGGGTGGGGGGAGGGACGATAGACATGTTTACGCAGTTCCTGTACCTTATCTAAGTCAATGCTGCTTGTTGTGCAGTCATGCGTTCTCATGTGCTTGTTGTCTGGGAGTGCGGGCTGCTGACAGGCAAGTTCACGTACCTGTTGTTCCCAAGTCTTGGCAGACGATGCGGACGCCACCTAGACAACGTAGGCTCAGTGCAGCAATTGCTTTCGCGTCTGTTGTCTAGGTGACAAATGTTTGAGAAGAAAGTAAGCACTAAGCACTATATCCTTCAGCCTAGCAACAGCCGCACAGTGGCACGGTCGACAGCATGTGGAAAAGAATGCAAGACATCATACCTAGCGTCCACACTGCGAGTTTCGGCCCCTGACGGCAAGATCAAAGCCGACCCCGCTGTGGTAGAGTAGTCGTATCGATTCTCTTTGTCATTTGTGATGGCATCATGAATGCAATTTCCAGTGTTTGAAGCAGAAAGTCGGAGCTTCCTAGAAAATCAAGGCTGAAAAAAGGCCCGCCCTAAGTTTACAGGTCAATGAATGCTGGCATGCACAGCGAAATCGGTAGGGCAGCAATGGCCGCGCCAGGCCCTAAACTATAGAAACTATAACCCTGACACAGTCCATCACGCTGGTCATCTGCTGCTGCTGGATGTGGGAGACCTTCGCTCGGGTGGTGTTTGAAGTTGCGGGTTTAGGGGTTTAGGGTTTAGGGCTTTAGGGCCTAGGGTTCAGGGGTTTCGGGTTTAGGTTCTTGTTTTTGATGGCCCTCTTGGTATCTGCAACGTCTGTCGCATTCCCCAGCCCGTTTCGGCAGGGCTTAGGGACTTAGGGGTTAGGGGTTCAACGTTTAGGGCTTTAGGCTGCTAGAGTTTGGCGGCCTAGGGCTGTCATGAATGAAGGCTTCTTGATCCCTGGGGTCGGGGACTCCAGGGTTCAATGGCTCTAACTAGGTCTTTTGAAACACGGTCTGTTTAGGGTTTAGGGTTTAGGGTCTGTTTTTCTTAGGCCGAGGAGGTTGGTATGAATAATATGTAGACTGACGGTTTGGAGTTTAGCACTGTGGCCTTCGCAAGGAAATAGTCTCTCCGGAAAACTCATGTGGGTTTCAAAGAGCAGAGGTATTTTATACGGGACTTCTTGAGAAAATCGTGGTGAAAAAACACACCTGCATACCTGACAAACAGGGTTTGGGGTTTAGGGGTATGGATCCTTGTCTGCAGCCGGAAAATCCTTAAAACGCTGGGGTCGTGACGATGCTTGGAACTTCCTTCCCCGTATAAACACCTCCCTCCGCTCTCCCAAATTAAGAAATCCGACATATACTACAGTGCGCTACTATACTATGATCAGACAGGGACAGTAACCTACCATGTAGGTAACTGGGATTTCAGGCTTATGCCGACAAATCCCTCCGACCCCAGACAGGGTATCTTAAACTGGTCCTAAAACCTGACACAACGCCCCATATGCCGTAACGCACATCTGCATCGCACACCCAAATTCGAAACCCTACTCCTAATCCTTACAACCGGACACCCCAAGATACCCTGATAGTCTTCATGGTCGTCAGTAAGAAACATTTTATCCGAAGCCCTCATCCTTGATATCGACCTAACTAGTAGGATCTTCATTTGTAGGACGCCCCAACCTTATGAATCAAGGCCGCTACCTGTAAGGAATCCAGGTAGAAACCCGATCCTTCAGGCTCGGATAGAAAGCGCTCTGAACTCTCATAGGACACTTCTGCGACAGGGGCCTTAATGACTGGAATAGGGTTTGCTGTATATATTCAAGTAAAAACATATAAGGACTAGAAGGGCATACTACGAGTTGCTCCCTGAGTTTCGAACACGTCCTTCTGGGAACAGAATGAAACAGTCCACGTTCTCCTGCGCTGACACATGCTAGGGCTCTGGTTCCATAAGAGGTTGTCGGGCTGTCTAAGGCTTGAAGGCTTCAGGTTAACATTTAGGCTATTACACCAGGGCTTTCAAAGTTTCCATAATTCGTGTAGGAACCTGATTAAGAAACCTTGCGCCTTTATTGGGCTTCCTTACATGAATCCTACTAATTTGGGGTTACAGGCCCAGGGCTTCTTAGTCAGGTTCCTACACTACCCGAAACCGAAGCAGATTACGAGCAGGAATTTCCCCGTACGCAACCACTTCGTCGTGCGGTGGTTGTGGACGGTAAAGGGTTCAGATTGGAGCTCAGTTCGGGACATCACGGGATCTTAAACTCCGCAACTATGCGAGCTGATGAGATCCAAGAGGAATCCTCCCGGGAAGAGTGGGGCAGGGGATTTTTCAATCAAACCTAGCGGACCTAGCGCAAGAGTGCTTATGGATAGCCCATTCCGATGCTTTGGGATTCGGGCTTCGGACGCCCTCGGGTTGCTCAGAAACCACCACAAATCCACAGCCGAACCTGTTTTTCGTTGTTCGGAGGAAGTCAAGAGTTACAGCAACGAAGAGCTCACGGCACGTAGCCCAAACGTGACTCTGTGCATGCAACTCCTGGATGCAATTCCGAAGGCCTGCCTCCGCAAACCCCAAACGCCAGTTCCTGGACACAACACCCTGAATCCTGGTCACCCAATTCCCAGTCATGAACCCTAAACCCTAAACCCTAAGCCCTAAACTCAATGAAGCCCTGTCCGGTGTAGGACTCAGGAGACCCCAAACGAAGCACCCTGTGCAAACCCCCGGCCTTCCCTCGCATCCCGTAGATGGCGGCCCCCCCTGTGTCGCCACTGGTCGCGCCAAGCACTGTCAACCTGCAGACATAGTATTAGGACAAATCTTCGGGTTTTTACACTTCTACTACTACTACTACTACTGCTGCTGCTGCTGCTACTACTGCGACCAGCCACTACTACGACCTTGGTGACCTTACTACGACTACGACGAAGACGATGAGGACGACGACGTCCGCCACCACCGCCGCCGCCACCGCCACCACTACCACTAGTACAGGCACTACTAAGTACTACGACGACTGCTATCTGGTACAGTTGTCGTCGTCGACGCGGTCTTGTTATTGGCTGTCTTCGTCGTCGTGTTCGTCTTCTGGTTCGTCCTCGCCCTCGTCCTCGCAATCGTTCGCCTCGTCCTCGAAGTCGTCGGCCTCCTCTTCCTCCTGGTCCTAATGTAGGAACCAGGCCAAGAAACCCTGGCCCTATAACCCCCAATATATTAGGATTCATATAAGGAACCCTAATAAGGACCCAGGGTTTCTTAATCAGGTTCCTACATTAGTCGTCGTCGCCATTGTCTGCAATTCTCTTGAACCTCTGCCCTGGAACCAGTTTGTCCCAGCCTCCGTCCGTTGCGCTTCAGGAAGTACTCATACAGGTTGCCAAGCGCCTCCGGATGGGTAGCAATGGAGCTTCACGGCAGATCCAACTAAATAATTATCTTCTTACACCTTTGCATCCTTTGCATGCCGTGCCGGAGGGATAGATGCGATTGGACAACACCTCCGATGCTCCTAGACATCCGTTCTGTTTTCTGCACAAACTCTCCCACACACACACCTCATCCAATTGCCTTTGGCGCACAGAGGGCTACATAGTCGATTGCAACATCGCCCAAACCAGCAATTACGCGCACTTCCCATCTCTCGGGATCTGCAATTCGCTGTGATGGCTCAGGCGAGTACAGCTCCGTAGGAATCCCTCTGTTCTACCGAAGTCCCCCGACCCTCCTACATCGCTGAGTCACACAAAGCGATTAGGGTAGAGGGTTTAGATTGGTTTCGGGCTGAAACATCCTGCAGGCATGTAGAGACACAGGGATGTTTGATTCCACTGTACTCGAGAAACAGCTTCTGCTTAGCAGAAGCAATGGAGCAAGAAGAATAATCCTTCGCTACATTCAATACTGAACTAAGTTCGCATCTGCCGCTTGAGCAAGCGAAGCACCCTTGGAAATAAGTTGTAAACTGAGCACCATGAGGACAAAGTGAACGGCAAGATCAGAAGCTAGTTAGTTCGCAAATATAGCTCAACAACGACATGCTCTGGTCCCCTGTGCTCGCGTGATCTCGGCGTATAGTACAGCTACGGAATTATGATTTCATTAAAAGTCTGGGCCCTCTCGCTCTCGGACTTTTCGAGGGGTGGCCCTTGAAAAGGTAACACGGCCGAGTGTGTTGGGTCTTGGCTCTCGTCCTTAGCTGCAGAGTTTAGGCTCAAAGGTTCAGGGTTAGGGTACCCGAAACCTTGAAACTTCAACTCGTCTATACCCTAAACAGTGCCCCAATCCCAAACCGTTTGACTGCGCAAAGGCCTGAATTAATGAGGTCTGGGAGTTTAGAGTGTTGCCGGTATCGCATTCGATTCTTGGGCTTGTGGCATGTGGCTGGCACGGCAGATACACTTCATTCTACACTACCGGGATCCTCTTCATGCACGAAAGAAACACCACGAAACTGTTGCTCGGAATGCTCTAAACCCTAAACCTAAATCCCTGAACCCTAAACCTAAATCTTTTGCGGATTAGGATTTCGGGTCTGGGGACGAAGTCAACCGTAAACCAGCCGGGTTTCGTCGCCCGTGGCTTGCTCTGCGGATGTAAAGACCGGCGCATTCTTGAAGCCACAGGAAGATGATGGCGAGTCTCCCTCAGTTTCTGTTGCAGTTTGGGGTTTGCGGTTTGTAGGCTATTCCCGACCGACGACACCCGCAAACCTCGAAGCCCTAAACTGTGCAACCAAAGCCGAAAAACCATACACCATGAACATAGCAAGATCCGAACTCGAAAAATGAACCTCTCAGTACTAACAAAAACCCCAGATGACCTCTGACACGATCGCTGCGCCCGTTTCAACCACTCAAGCCCATCGGACTGCTTCTCTGAGTGAGCAGGCCTTAATGTAGGGGCCTTAATAATTAGAATAGGGTTTTGGGGGTTCCTGATTGTAACTACAGTGTTAATCATGTACCACCAAACCCTAATCTAATTAATTATTAAGGCCCGTATAGTAGAAGCCAGAAAGTTGGAACATCATCATCCTCATGCGAAGGTAAGGTATAAGGGATCCTAGCACTAATCCTCCTAAAGCCATGTTCCAGCTTTCTGCCTTCTACTATAGATTAGCCCTAAACCCTAAACCCTAAGCCCCGAACCCTAAACCCATGAACCTTACCTTTGAGGCCCAGACCCGGGCGCCCCCCTGCAGGAGCTCCTCGGGAGCGGAGGAAGGAAGGAGCTGGCATGAGCATGATCTTCCAGAATCGCTTTAGGGTTTAGGGTTTAGGGTTTAGTTTAGGGAGCCAGTTGAGCATGATCTTCCAAAATCCCTTCAGGGTTAGGGTTTAGGGTTAGGGTTTAGGGTTGAGGTTGAGCATGATCCTCCAAAATTCCTGAAGGAATACCTGAACCCCGAACAACCTACCTTTTGGTGGACTTATACAAGCAAGTCATATTAAGAAGTCCTAAAAAGGTAGGATTCTTAAGGGTCCAGGTATACCTTAAATCATATTAGGGCCCCACCATAATTTAAGGTGCATTCCTTAATTAAGGGGTTCTGGAAGGTCTGGGAGCATGGATCTATCACGGTAAGGATGTGGGGATACGACTGTAAGGAAATCATAAGAAGGAACCACCGAAAAGATAGGTTTCTGGGGGTCAAGGTCAAGGCTAAACTCTAAACCCCAAACCGTAGGCAAACAGTAACCCTGCGATTCTGGGCTGACCTCTTGGGCTCGTCGCAGTATGGGAGCTGCTGCCTCCCATGTGATTTTGGGATCTTCGTGCTTGCAGAGCTTACGGTTTCGGGTTTAGGGGTTAGGGTTTGCGGGGTTTCGGGGTTAGGGTTTAGGGGTAAGGGCATCTGGAGGCTGGTACCTTTGGGGAGTTTTGGGATTCTCAAAGTTTGTGGGAGTTCTCCGGGGGGAAAACACTAAAGCCCTAAACACCCTAATCTAAACCCTAAAACTTTGCTATACAACCCTTACTGGGAATTGAAAGTTAGAATCTGGTTTCGGAGAGGCAAAGTGCAAAAAAGCTTTTGCTCTCGAGTTGCGCTCTAGGGGCCCCTTACGGCTGATGGTCAAAATCCTGCATTACCTTAAGGACCCTAAACTATGGGAATTACGGTATATTCCTTATTATGGGTAATGCAGGATTTTGACCATCAACCGTACCATGAGGGAGCCCTAGGTCCCCTAAACCCTACAGCCGTATACTACCTTTGTATACTTCTTGCATATCCTTACATAACCCTTAGCCCTGTAGAACACTTGTAGGAATCCTTATGGTACCCGTAAATGAACCTTTAAATCAACTTTATGGAACCCGATATGGTATCTTAGTAATGTTTAGGAACAGCCTCGAACGCCCAGCATTTGATGAGACCCACTGGGGGATCCCCTGACAGGGACCTGGGGTGCAGATTGTAGGGTTTCGGTGTCAGCGTTTAGTGTGATAGGTCACCCTAACATAGAAATCCTGCTGCGAGAACTCCAAGATGGGAGTTTCCGAAAATAGGGGACCCTAATATAGTACCCTAAATAGTAGGATCCTTATTATAAGGACCCCAAAATAAGGTACTCAACAGCTGCGAAACCCTCACAGGGCGAGCCGAGATCCTCTCCAGCTGCAAAATCCCCAACCACTCAAACCCCATGAGAATGATGCAATTCCTAGAAACCATAGAGCAATAGCTACATTACACTTGCGAACCCTAGATTCTGCCCTACTTGTAGATCCTGAACAGGCTCACGCTAAACCCCAAACCCAAGTTTAGTAGGATGCTTGGTGACTCTTGGCGCCTGAACCCCAAATCCTTAGGGAATCCGTAAAGGACCGCTTAAGTAACCCTTAAAGGACCGCTGAAAGGGAACCCTGAAAGGGAGCCTTAAAGCCTTGAAAGCCTTGAAACGGGCCTCCGAAAGGACCTTCATCTTCTGCACGGTTGCTTGAAGACGCTCCTGGCGGGGTTTCGTAATTAATGAACCCAGGGCTCCTGATACCCTATGCAGTAGGTTACTAACCATATGTAATTACCCCAGTAGCCCACGATTTAGGTAGCTGGAGCCCGAGGGTAAAGCTTGTAAGGTATAGGGTTTAAATTATTTTGGTGTATAGAGTTTAGGGTTGTTGGCGGGATGCACTGGTCGATACGTCAGTAGCTTACGGCTTTATTCCCACCGTTCGCGGCGGGCTTTTAACCCCAGTTCTTGCCAAATCCGAGACCCTTGTACAAGGGCCCGACTAACTAGTGGAAAATTGTGCGGTATGCTGAAGCTTCGTTATACATCGGGACTGTGCAGGAAGATCATTACTAAGTCTATGACGAAATATTGAGACCCCGTTGTCTGATACCTAAAGCCTCACAACCTGCACCGTGCACAAACGCCCAACTCGTCTCCTCAAAGTAGATGCTGACATGTCGGATCTCCTCGTGCACCTTAAGATTTAGGGTTTCTGGTTTGGGGCTTAGGGTGTTTGAACCGGTTGAGGTGTAGGGCTCCAGGATTTGGGCTTTGGGTTGCTTCAACTCGTAACCGCTATAATCTTTTGAAAATGAAAGCTGCTGTCGACAAAATCCCACAGTGGGCCCTCCGCCTATGGTTTAGGGCTTTGGATTTAAGTTAGGGATTCGAGTCCTCCGCAACTTACCTAGATTTTCGAACTTTAACTTGGGCCGAAATACGTAGAATAGGGTTTTGCGGCACAGTATAGAACAATCATGCCGGGAGTGTAGAGTTTTAGGGGTTTGGAGTCTTTAGGGACTTTATGGTGTACAGCTAACTGGAGCTTAGACCGTAAACCCTAAACCCCTGAAGCCTATACCCTAACTCCCTAAACCCTCTACCCGAAGCTTAAGGGCAAACTGCTAGCAAACTAACTCTCCGAGGCATTTGCCGAGAGGTTCGCCCGCCAAACGTCGCATCTGAGCCCCACCAGATCCTCGTCGGTTGGCATCTGCTTAAAAGCTCATTGGGACCCTTAGGGGGGGAGGGGGGAGGGCGATAATATCCGAAGGCGGGGCAAAACTTTAATACACCTGTTCGTCTCTGTTTCAAGACTCAGGAAGAGAGCACGCTCAGCAGCAATACCCGACCAAAACCGTAAACCCCTCAACCCCGAAAATGTGGACCCCAAAAGCCTGGACTTAATCATCATAATTTTCAGAGGGTTTGGGGGTATATTACAGTATGACTTTGTTGAGAAGGAGCCCTAACCAACAAATAGTCTTCGTAGGTAGCTAGGCCACTATCATCACTGACTTCGTCCTTCTCTGTAAGCCGGAACTCCCACCTGGAAGGCCTGTACTTACTGCACATCAGACCTCAACTTCCAAGAATCTCCGCCCTAAACCCTAAACCTGAATCGCCCTGCCCGCAAGCCACTAGTTCAGCTCAAAACCCAAAGGCTCTGCACCCCCCAAACGCCAAGTCTGAAGGGGTTTAGGGTTTAGGGCTGAAGTACGCAAGTCTGAAGATCTTGTACAAACCGGCGAAAACCCTATAGAATCCATGTAGACCTCCCAATCAACCCTTATCACGCCCTTGTCGGGCCCTTATAGAACTCCCACGAAACCCCTAACAACTCCAAACCCTCAGCCCTAAACACTACCAGGACAGCCCAAGTACCCTTTAATAGAGCCCTTATGGTCCTTAATAGTGGGTAAAGTATATTAGAAGGTAGTTGGGGGCTCTAGGTAGAAAAACCCTCCTAGAAACCGAAAGAGCCCCCCAAACCCTCAGCCGTAAACACCAACCATAAACCCTAACCCTAAACCCTAAACCCCGAAAGAGCCATAAACCCTCGTCCTAGACACCGAAAGAGCCCCCCAAAAGCCAGCCTTGTTCTGTGCGTTCCCGCGGGACCGGAGGACTCCCTCAACGAACTCGTTGCCTGGCCCCACATACACATGGGATTAGGGTTTAGGGTTTTAGGGTTTAGGGTTTAGGGTTGGGCGGTTGTCAAAATTAGGGTCCCTTTTTGGGTCCTTAATGTAATACGGCACCTAATATTTAGGGTATCCCAAAAGGGACCATAATTTTGACAACTACACACATGGGAGCCTTGCGAACTAGAATAATCGGCTGTTGGTTTAGGGCTTTGGAATTTAGGCTGTGCAGTTTCGGAAATTAGGGTCTAGGTCTTCGGGGTTTCGGAATGCAGGGTTTTGGATTAGCTAGAGCTGTCAACGTCGAAGTGCAGACGAGCCTTGAAGACCAACCCATAAGCCTGAAACCCTAAACCCTAAATGCCTAAATCTGGAATCTCTAGAGCCTCCAGCCCCTAAACCCCAAAACCACAATGCAGGAACCTGATTAAGATACCTTGGGCCTTTATTAGGGCTCCTGATCTGAATCCTACGATTTTGGGGTTCTAAGCCCAGGATTCCTTAGTCAGGTTCCTACAACCTGCTCCCTCGAGGCTTCAGCCCTGCACCGAGACCCCGGCCATCCAGAGTCCCGTTGGCATCGATGTCCAGAATATCGAACAAAGACGAGGCGCTAGGCCTTTTAGGGCTTAGGGGGTTTAGGGTTTAGGGGGTTTAGGGTTTAGGGGGTTAGGGTTCAGGGTTTAGGGTTTAGGGGGCTTAGGGTTTCTATGATCTAAACCCCTAAACCCTCAACCCTAAGCCCTAGTTTAGGGATTAGGGATTAGGGTTTAGGGCGTCGGGGTTGGGAACTTGGGTGACGTTCGGGATGTAGGGCATCGGATTTGGGTTAGGGCTTGTTGGCATAGGGGCGTAGGGCTCGGGAGTTAGGGTTTAGGGCTTTAAGGGCTTTAGGGCTTTAGGGGTGTAGGGCTTCAGGGGTTAGTAGTTCGAGGCGCTCCAACAGGAAGGTAAAACGTATTCCAAATTGCCACCTAAGGTTTAGGGGTTGGGCTTTAATTGAAGGGCTTTGTCACTCTGAGCATAGAGTTAGAGAGAACCATGTCCTGTCACACAAACCAAAGTGTTGCATTGTTGGAGCACCCTCACATCCCAATCCGTTAACACAAAAGCAACCGCAACCCAGACAGTCAAGTCCTCTAGGAATCCCACGACGGTCCTAAACCATGAACCCTGAAACTGTCAACCTTTCGCCGCCAACCCAACATCCTGGAAGCCTTTATCCGCTGCCCGAAACCCGGAAGTGCCATTCTATCCTTTGAACCGCTGTCCCCAAAAGCCTGACAGCCTCAAAGCCTAAACCCACGCCCCAAACCCTGAGCCCCAACAGCCCTTCATCCCTTCGATGCCAAACCCTTCATTCCTCTGGACACAAAAAGACCCTGATGCTTGTGTTCCCCATCTGTCCGCCGGTATACATCCCTTTGAAACCACCTAGAACCCTCAACACTTAACCCGGAAGTACTGAACCCTACTCATTGCTCAACCCTATACCCTAAATTACTCAACCATAAACCCTAAATCCTTCATTCTTACTGCCTGTTTATCCCTAACTCCTGCAATATTTCTGCCTTTCATCGTTTGAACCCTAAGCCCTTCACCCTAAACGATAATACAGGGGCCTTAATAACTAGAATAGGGTTTGGGGGCCCATTTTTCTACAATTACAATAAGGAACCCCCAAAATAGTATTGGTAATTATTTTGGCCCCCACACTATGGTACCCTTATAGATCCCTTATAGTTACCCTAAAAGACCTCTTTAAGGGAACCCTAGGAACCCTAGAGATAATTCTTGAAACCCCAATATAAACCCTTCTCTCGGGGCCCTGACGCGTCGATCCCTGCGCCGTGAAGTCGCCTCAGGAGATCCTTCTCCTCGAGGGCCTTTGGCTTTGGGGGGCTTTCGAGGGCTTTGGGGGGTTTAGGGGGTTTTGGGGGGTTTAGGGATTTAGGCCTTTGGCTTTGGGGGGCTTTTGAGGGCTTTGGGGGGTTTTAGGGGTCGAGGGGTTTAGGGATTTAG